>MU675722.1:12559-60165 GCA_026770625.1 Nicotiana glauca
ACATAGAATAAGGAAAATATGACATGTCAGAATCAATTAAAATAAATTTTAAGGAAAATAGCACGTAGAATAAGGAAGTTCAGTAAATTAAACAAAGAAAAAGGAAATATCATACAAAAATCAGTTAGATCAATTAGGGTTAACTGTTCCAGACGGGTTTAGACCCACTCACTGTCCTCAATTTTAGCTTCAACAATGATCCGAAGAGAAGGGATTCAACTTCTGCGGGTATCACGACTTTAGTGCCATAAACCAAAAGATACAGGGTTGCTCCGACTAATGTGCGCACAGTAGTGTGATATCACAACAATACAAATGACAATTTTTCATTCTATTGCCTGGAACTTTGGATCATCTTTCTCAAAATCTTCTTGATGTTTTTGTTTGTTGCTTCGATAACATCATTGGCTTTGGGCTAATAAGGGGTAAAATTTCGATGTGTGATCTTAAACTGCTCACATATCTCCCTCATCAAGTGACTATTCAAGTTTGCAACATTATCCGTAATGATAGTTGCAGGAATACCAAAACAGCAGATGATATTGCACTGCATGCAGTCTACTACAACTTTCTTAATGACAGCTTTGAGAGTAATTGCTTCAACCCACTTTGTAAAGTAGTCGATAGCGACCAATATGAATCTATGTCCATTTGAAGCTTTAGGCTCTATCGGCCCAATGACGTCTATACCCCAGGCAACAAATGGCCATGGTGCTGACATGAGATACAGTTCTACAGGTGGTGCATGAATCAGATCGTCGTGCACCTGACACTGATGACATTTCCTGACAAAACTGAAGCAATCCTTTTCCATAGTCATCCAATAATATCCTGCTTGAAGGATCTTCTTTGCTAGGATGTATCCATTCATGTGGGGTCCACACACCCCTGCGTGCACTTCATGCATGATATTTCCTGCCTCTTCGGAATCCACACATCTTAGCAAGTTGATATCTTGAGTCCTTTTATATAAGACCTCGCCACTCAAGAAAAAACAACTGGCAAGTCTCCCAATGGTTATCTTTTTGTTTCCATTGGCCTGCTCGGGATATTCCTTTGTTTTCAGAAATCTCTTGATATCATGATACCATAGCTGAACATTTGGTTCCATCTCAACCGCTTTGCAGTAACCATGCCTTTTGCAGATTTAGATTTCCAACACGGAGATTGCCTGGATATGGCAACATCGAGGGCAAAGTAGCGAGTGCATCGGCTAACTCATTGTGAAATCATGGAATGTACCTGAAATCGATTGAGTTGAACCGCCTGCTAAGATCTTCCACGTGTTGCATGTATGGAATAAGCTTGACATCCCGGGTTTTCCATTCACCCTGAACTTGTTAGATAATCAAGTCTGAATCCCCCATGATCAATAGTTCTTCAACATCTTGGTCGATTGCCATATTCATACCCACAATCCAGGCTTCAAACTCAACAATGTTATTTGTGCAGAAAAATCGAAGCTTGGCTGTTGCTGGATAGTGTTGAACAGTGGGTGGGATCAAGATTGCCGCAATCCCGATGCCTTTTGCGTTCACAGTTCCATCAAAGAACATTTTCCGAGCATTGGTGTCTTCCGATGTTATCTCAATTGAATTCACCTCCTCATCCTGAAAGTAAGTACTTAGAGGTTGATATTCATCATCAACAGGTTTTCAGCTAGGTGATCTACTAGAGCCTGGGCTTTCATTGTCGTGCGGGTGACATAGACTATGTCAAATTTAGTGAGCAGGATATGCCATTTTGCTAACCTCTCTGTGGGCCTCGGCTTCTAAAATATGTACTTCAGATGGTCTAGCCTAGTGATGAGGTAATTGATGAGGCCAACAAATAACCTAAGCTTCTGAGAGACCCAAGTTAGGGCGCAACAAGTTCTTTCCAACAAAGTGTATTTGGCTTCATAGCTGGTAAACTTCTTGCTCAGATAGTAGATTGCTTGCTCTCTCATTCCGGTCATATCATGTTGCCCGAGAACACAACCGAAAGAGTTCTCCAAGACCGTCAGGTACAAAAATAAAGGCCTCCCAGGTTCAGGTAGGACCAAGACTGGCGGATTTGATAAATATTCTTTGATTTTATCGAAGGCTTCCTGACACTCATTTGTCCATTTAATCACTGCATCTTTCTTTAACAACTTGAAGATGGGTTCACATGTAGAAGTCAGCTGAGCAATGAATCGGCTAATATAGTTCAACCTTCCCAACAGGCTCATAACCTCTTTCTTGGTTCGTGGATGAGGCAAATCCCGAATAGACTTTATTTTTTTTGGGTCTAACTCAATGACCCTCCATCTAACTAAAAATCCTAAAAGTTTGCCAAACGGAACCACAAATGCACATTTAGCCGGATTTAGCTTCAAATCATATTTGTGCAAGCGCTCAAACAACTTTCTCAGGTCTCGAACATGGTCTTCCTGTGTTCTGGATTTGATGATCACATCGTCCACATACACCTAAATTTCTTGGTGCATCATATCATGAAAGATGGCAGTCATCAAACCAAAAGGCATGACCCTATAACAATAGGTGCCCCAGGGTATGGTGAAAGCTATCTTTTCCGCATCCTCTTCATCCATCAACACCAGGTGATATCCTGCATAAAAATCCATGAAAGACTGTATCTCATGTTTGGCGCAGTTATTAACAAGGATGTGGATGTTTGGCAAAGGGAAATTGTCCTTGGGACTTGCTTTGTTTAGATCTCGATAGTCAACACACAATCGAGTCTTCCATCTTTATTTAGTACGAGAACCATATTAGCCAACCACGTAGTGTATCGGAACACTCGGATCACTCCCGCCTTAAACTGTTTTGTGACCTCTTCTTTAATCTTGTCAGTGATATCAGTTTTGAACTTCCTCTATTTTTGCTGGACAGGGGGATAATCAGTGTAGGTCGGCAACTTGTGGACCACCAAATCGACATTTAATCCTGGCATGTCATCGTAGGACCAAGCAAACACATCTTTGAATTCAAACAAAGTCGGATCAATGCGTTCCTGGTTCTTTCGTCTGCATGAATGCTTATTTTGGTTTCTTGGACTTATTCAGAACTACCCAAATTAACCAGCTCGATTTCATTTAAGTTTGGCTTAGGTTTATTCTCAAATTGTTCCAATTCTCAATTTATTTCCCTAAAAGCCTCTTCTCAATCATATTCCGGTTCATGATTTATTATTTCACAATTGGATGGCTTGTTTGGATATGGGCATGAAGTCCATAAGCATGTCATGTTATTTAAAGCTGCATTACTAGAACTGAAAGGAAAAAAAAGAAAAAGTAACAAAAATCATAAAGAATAAAGAGATGAACGATGAAATATTGATTTCATTTCATTGAATTTGGAAGATAACAAGGTTTTCATTGGAATTTAAAGACAGGAAACTAAAAGACACATCCGAGTTACACCCTGAAATAACTCATGATGTAGAAAAGGTGACAGGACTGGACTACCGGGATTCCCGCCTGATTGGGAATGGAGTAGCTTTCCAGTTTTGCAACTTGGAATTGGGCCCCATGTATAGCACCTCAGCGGTGCTCGAGCCTTGTCCCTGCTGAACCATGTGGGTTTCATATAGCATCTACCTCATAGCTCCATAAATTTCTTCAATCTCCTCAACTGTGAAGGCCTCATCTTCCTCCTCTGTGTACTTGGACTTGATGAATATTTCAAACAGATGCGGGATTAGCTGAGGCAAGACCCAACTATTGTTTTTCCGTTCATTTGCCCATTTTTCATCAGCTGGCGTGGCCTGAAAGCCTATACCAAAAAACTTCTCCCTAGCAGCCAGAGTAATAAGTACTGTGATTCCTTGCAATGATGTCCCGATACCCTTACCGGGTTTATATCCATGCCTGATCATTTCCTTGGCCACCATAATTGATGCATTTGAGAGAAAGGGTTGAGGACATGGGCTTCCTTCTTCACATTGGTCTGCGACCACAGCCTCGAAGGCTTGATAGACTATATGTTCACTACTTTCCCTTGCTTCAAGACATGGGACTGACGGGTCCCGATAACCATAATTTCCTGATCTTCATGTTCAAATTTCACCATCTGGTGGAGAGTGGAAGGCACGGCCCCCGCCGCATGAATCCAGGGCCTTCCCAAGAGGAAATTATAAGAACTTTCCATGTCTAGGACCTGAAAGGTCACCTCGAAGTCCACAGGACCAATGGTCAATATCAAATCGATCTCACCTATGATGCTTATTTTGATGCCATCAAAGGCACGTACGCAAACATTGTTGGGTCTGATCCTCTCAGTACCAATCTCCATTCTTTGCAAAGTTGAGAGAGGATAGATATCAACTCCAGATCCACTATCCATCATGACCCTTTTCACATAGTACCCCTCACATTTTACAGTCAGATGAAGGGCTTTGTTGTGGGAGGCCCCTTTCGAGGGAAAATCATTCTTTCTAAAGGAAATCTGATTGACTGCGAAAAATTTTCTTGCCATCCTCCCCAGTTGTTCAACTGTGGTTTTAATCGGAACATATGCTTCATTGAGGGTTTTTATCAATAATTTTTGATGCTCTATTGAGCTCATCAATAGGGATAGGAGTGAGACCCCTGAAGGAGATTTCCGTAGCTGATCTATAACCTTATAGTCTGCAATTTTCATTTTACGAAAAAATTATTCGGCCTCTTCAGCACTAACACGCTTTTTAAATGGGAAGCGCTTTTTCTTGGCATTGTTTACTTCTTCCAGCTTGAGGTACCTCTCGGATATATTGGTTTCATTTACTTCCCCTGCGATTTCTTTCCCTTTTTATGTCACTACCGCTCTGTTGTAATTCCATGGGACAATAATGGGTTCTGTCATGAGCTTCTATGGTGCACGACCAATAACCACGGGCTCATTCAGCCCTGGTGAAATTACTGGCCCCCGTACCACATAGGTCCCTTTAGGCATGTACATTTTAGGTCCCCTATTCAGCTCGAACCTTTTAGGAGGGCTCAATGTTGTTTGTTTTTTCCTAGGCCCATGAGTGACATAAAGAATGGCATCTTTTGGGGGTACTGCCCCAATTTTGGTTTCCACTTTATCTTTTGCACTTTGAGGGGTAGAGTTGCTCCTTTTCTCTCCTTTTCCTTGCTTCGCAACCGCCCTGGGCTTCCTTTTAACATCGACGATGGAAATGATGACTTTCAGGGTCGGGTCAAACTCCTTATCTTCACAGATTATGCCATTAACTGGCCTATTATTGTGGACCGGCAATGGATTATTGGTCACATTAGGAACTTCCTCATCCGTTAGCATTATTCATTTTTGTTCTATGAGGTTTTCCATAGCCCTTTCCAGAGTCCAACAATATTCAATATCATGTCCTTTCGCCCCAGAATGATAGGCACATCGAATACCGGGTCGGTAAGCAGGTGACTCTGGGTTCTGCCTGGTTTGGGGTACGGGTTGCAACAAACCTCTCTGGACAAGTTTAGGGAAAAGGCTAGAATATGACTCACCAATAGGCGTGAAGTTTGCTGTCTTGGGTGGGTCCCAGGCACGGGCATTGTAGGGGAAGTTATTTTGTGGAGGGTGGGGATTATACTGAGCTTGGCGAAGAGGTTGATTTCTAGGAAATGGAGCTCGATTTTGGTTGAACTGTTGTTGTGGCCTAGTCTATTGCTGGGCGTATATTACTACGTACAGCTAAGGGGCCATAACACAGGCCACATCCTGATGAGGATAATAATGTTGTGGGGTTATTGCAGGGAACTAAGGTCTGGGTGGATGGGGTTTTCTTACACTTGAAGTTGCCATTGCCACTTCTTCCTTCTTTTTTTTTGTTCACTACACCTCCGGATCTGCCTTCGATTGCTTGGGAGGTAGCCCTTATAGCAGATTGACTCAATATGCACCCTATTTTTAGAACATTCTCGACCATTTCACCAATTTTGATAGCCTCAGCAAACGGCTTCCCCATCGCAGACATCATATTCTGAAAACAGTCAGCCTCTTGGGTTTGAAGCAAAACACTAACCACCTCCATTTCATCCATTGGAGGCTTGACTCTGGCCGCTTGTTTGCGCCATTTGACAGCATACTCTCAGAAGCTTTCTGAGGGCTTTTTTTGAGGTTCGACAGGAAATTCCTATCGGGAGCTATGTCTATATTATACTGAAACGGCCTGACAAAATCCCGAGCTAGATCATCCTAAATATACCGACAAGATATATCCTGATCCATGTACCATTCAGAAGCAATGCCGACCAGGCTCTCTCCAAAATAAGCCATGAGGAGCTCCTCTTTTCCACCGGCCCCTCGCAATTGATTGCAGTACCTCTTGAGGTGGGCTATGGGATCCCATGCCCATCATACTTTTCGAACTATGGGGTCTTGAAACCCAGGGTTAAATGCACATGTGGGAACATACACAGATCACTGTAGGATACACACTTTTGTCCGCTCAAGCCTTGTATATTTTTAAGGCTCTACTCTAGGCTCCTTATTTTCCGAGTAATCCCTTCCTGCTCAGGGTTCTTCATACCTTTCTCTTATCCCACGGTAAACTCATACCAGGGTTGCTGAGGGAAAGCATTGATGGTGAACTAGGTAGGCTCTAGTGGGAAAGATGGTACTTGAAAGGTGAAGGATGATGGATCAAAGTTTGGCCTTGGTAGAGTGGGTTGTGCCGTGGCTGAAGAAGGTGGCGCAGTGAATATATTGGAGGCCGCGCCTGAAATCAACACTTGGTGGTGAACCTCGGAAGGTTTCCAGTAGAGTGAGCCGAAATGGTAGGATATCCAAGCAGAGTATTCAGGTAACTTATGGGGACGTTGGAGGTTCCACTTGCCTTGGGAAGTAACTTAGGGAATCCAGGTATCACACTTGGTGGTTCTCTACCATTGGACTAGGCATCCCATATTTCCATTATGCGGAGACGTAGAATTCTTTTTTCCTCAGCAGCAACGGATTTTAAAGTTGGGATGGCTGAGATCGGGCTAACCTCGGTGATAGGAACCGTTGGTAGATGACCCTCAGATGACATTTCAACGCTTCGCTTTGATCTTGTGAAGTAGGGATGTGAAGCCAGATTACCACAAAACCAACCACCTTAATATAGAGTCTAGCTTGTAGTAAACACAATAAACCGGTTAGTGTGAGAGAATTAACACATGGGGAATCACACATAAGGGTGTGATGCACCTATACAGTTAAATGTGTTTCTACATGTTTTGCAACGGTTGCGTGTTTCATCCCAGCTTTCGTTTATCTCTCCAACTTCCTTTCTTTCCACTTTGGCTCTTTAATGCTTCTCCTCTTATTCCTATTTCCCTCTCTTTTTTTCCTCCCTCTTCTTGCTTTTCTCACTTTTCTTTTGGTTTTTCTTTGGCTCTTTTTTTTGGTTCTTTCCATCCTAGATTCCTCTTTTATTTGAGTTATTTAGAAAAAATCATGATCAGATCTGATGAGGATTGCCTACGTATCATGACGACGCGTGAATCAGATCATTACATAGTTCAAGGAATAAATCCGAAAAATAAGCAAACAATTTTTTGGATTTTCGAATTTTCATTAATAAAAACTCTACTATTTTCTGTTACAAAAGACTCCATCGACTTTTATAGGAATTTAAAAAAAACTACAAATAGACTGAAAACATATTTTAAAACTAAAAACTGAAGTACATACTCGATAAATGAAAATCAAGAGTACATAAGTACTTCTACTCCTGGGGCCCGTGGGACATCAGTCGGTCTTGCCACGAGACTATGTGCAAGATCCCCTTGAAGACGCTCTAGGTCACTCATTATTTGACGAACAAAGGTCATTACCGCAGCAAATAAGGTAGTTCGAGTCATGTCTTCACATTCTTTGCATTTCATGACGATATAATCAGCAATTGCTCTAACCTTTTCCCTGATGAGGCCCTTTTCTTGCAACAAACGCCCAATCTGCTCAGACCTAGCTTCTAGCACTTAGGTGTCATGATGGTTTTGACTTTGCAGCTATTGCATATCTTCCTCTAGCTGGGACATCAATACATAGCAATGTTCCCTTTCGGATTTAAAGCTCTTAGCTTGTTTGGCTATCTCATTTTCGAGGGTAGTGAACTTCCTCTTCAAATTTGTGACTGTTCCCTCATATTTTCTTTTCAACTGCCATATAAGCTCCGCCGGTCCCTCTGCATTCTTTGTCAGTGGTGCTCGGGCTCTTGCTAGACTAACCTCATATTTTTCTAAGTCATCTTGACACTCGATTACTTTCTTTCTAAGACCACTTAGAATCCTTTCATCTGCTCGGCTTCTTTCCTGGTTCTCAGCAACTATTTTTATTTTCTGGATTTGAGGTCTAAGCGCTTTTTTTCTTGATCCAACTTCTTCTTTTCCCCTTCATCGGCAGCAACTTGTACATTGTTGTCAAATTTAAGATCCCCGATTTGTCCCTACAACTTTCTTATATGGGCCTTGTAGCTTGCCTCTTTCTCCAACCAATACCATTGCCCCCGCGAATTTTCTGTGAATTGCTGGACGTGGGGTCATTTAGCAGCCGTTCGGGCTCCTGATGGATTTGAAATCTTTTACCAAACCAATTCATGTAATTAGGGTCTAACTCGCCATTACATAGATCCCGCACTCGAGTCTTTGGTTCTAGAATTCTGCACTCATTCCAAATTTGACAAATTTTTCCTTTTGGGAATACAAATTTTGGACCCAATTTGATAACTTGTCAGCTCAGATCTTTGTCATGTGGAATAGTTTGAAACCTGCCTAATTGGCGCAACACCTTGTGATGAACATATGGCTGAATGCTTCGGAGACCCATTAGGAGAAGATAGTATACCTCGGCTGACATGTAGATGACTTCAGTGATAGGGAGCCATCCAAAGGTCCACTCAATTTTGTCCGAAGTTAAGAAACTCAAGTGCTCAAACCAAGCCTTTGTACCTTCCGGAAAGTCCCAACCCAACAGTCGGTTTTCATAATCTTCAATGCAATTCAGGCCAGTCAAGTTGTAGTTATATATCCCACACAATGACAAAGATGTTCTTGTATTCAAAGTTGTAGTAGCAGGTTACAACCCTGGAAGAATTTCCCCCCTTCTCGATAGATAGTTAAAGCTCGTTAAATCTTAGTTAAAATCATTAGAACAAGGGTGACATTAGCTTTCTTAATCATGACGTCGACCATCCCTACAAGAACCAATTCTATGTTCCATCTTTTTTTGGGCAGATTATGACACCCAAGAATGCCACGGTAAAAGCCAAACCCCGTTGTGCCTCCCATTTATATTTGTTTCCTGAATGGGTCAGGCCAGTATCTGGTGCCTCAAAGCCATGGGGATTGACATAGCACTGGTACAAGAAGTGGAAAGTGCAAAACCCTTTTGATAAATTCCCACGTTGAACCTCCCGACTGATGCTCAACAGATCTAGAAACTTGTGAGGAGACACAGTTCTTGGCGACATCGGGTACCAACTTCTGAGATTCCCACTAAGAGCGGCATAGCTTGTAATTTCCTCCAGTGTGGGGGTGAGCTCAAAATCAGAAAAGTGAAACACATTGTGAGTCGGGTCCCAGAAAGGTATCAAGGACTCAATCACATCCAACCTTGATTTGATTTTCATAAGTCCGACAAGACCACTCAAAACTTTTACCACAGTCCCTCTGCTGACTTTTCCAAAGTCGTTCCACCACATATGGAGATGTAAGGGGATTTCCTCAAGAGCTGCGAATGGTTCATTTTCATTTGTGCTCATCCCGCACATTTATTAGGGTGATTACTTAAGAAATCATAATTTATTTTATTCAAGAAAAAGTTGTCAATCAAATTTTTTTTCTCTAAATTTTTCATTGTAAAACCAAAAGCCCGGCCTTGCAAATACGTCCCTTCAACACTTCAGAAAAGAAGATTTTAGGGTTGTGTTTGCTAAACGGCCAAAAATTAAAAACGAGATCATAGGTGGTTGTTCTTGCAAAAACAACCCTCCGACGCCTTTTTGGGGACATTTGTCTATTTTAGACAAGAATGGCATCACCTTATTTATGACAAAACACTAAATATTTTTTTTGTTCTTTTGGGTTATTTTTGCGAAAAAGGAGTTGGACCCAATGAGGGTTGCCTACGTATCCCACATCCAATAAGAATCAAAATGGCATAGTTCGGGCAGATTCGACATAATAAAATAATACTAAATATCTTGTTAAAACAAAATTTTCTTTTTTTTTCAAAATTTCGGCAGAGCTTCGGTACTTTTTGGAGATCATTTTTTTTAAAACAGGTAATTATCTCTCTCAACCCTCAAATTGATTTATCTCTCTCCAAATTTTCTCTATTATTCATAAATCGGTCAACATGCAATCCGAAGTAAATAAATACACAAGTTGCACGTAAGATGCATTAGGATGGTCTTTTCATTTCGGGTACACTTGTCCTAGACAGACCCAACCCCTATATTGAGTCTCCAAAGTCTAATGCACGTGATGCAAACAAGTGTTCCTACTAGGGATCCGACATTAAGTTTTTGTTATACCAGGTTTAAAACCTGGGTGTATTGTTGTAGACCTGGCTTACCTGAGCGGATAATTCGAGCCGAGGGGGAAGCGTACCAAGAATACAGAAGCTTCATCGGCTTTGCAACTTGTCCGAACCTCATTCTCAAATTGGGATAAGACTCTAACAGAAAAGAAGTCACACGAAGTGAACACTTCCCAGATAATTTAGAAGACTCAAAGAGAGGAGGGTTTCGTAGCAATTTATATACAATTCAACCAATATCAAAGCCGTAAAAGCAGCATTTAGCACATTAGGTTCAAACATGTAAAATCATATAATAAATAGAGCAAACTATAACAGTTATTCTAAGCTCGAATTCTTAAACCCTGAACAAAAGTTCTAGGTTATTTTTCCCAGCAGAGTCGCTAGATCTGTCACACTTATTTTTCCACATCTAAAGGTATAAGGGAGTTTTTCCACTTTAAGTAACATTATTCGAAATGTGATTATTTATTTATTTTTAGAGTCTCCACTTGGAATATTTTAATTGGTGTTCCAAGTCACCAGTTTATTTTTAAATTCCAAATCGAGGAAATTCGACTTTTCTTTTGAAGTATGCGAACCCGAAATTCTAAGTAAGGAATTCTGTTAACCTGGGAGACGATATTAGGCATTCCCGGGTTTCGTGGTTTTAGCACGGTCGCCTAAACTATTATAAATTACCTATTATCTAATACATGTTTTAACCTATGGTACATTTTAATTTATTAACCGCTTTTAATTATTTTAGGAAGATTCAACGTTATTTAAAATACGCTTGAACCACGCCACATGAAATTCACCCGCAGTCCACGATACATTTTATTTAACGTTGTTGAGATTTGAAATTGGGTCACATGAAATGTACACTCGAATTTAATAAATAAAGAAAATCAATTTAAATAGAATGCCTAAAGCAACTACGAAAGTTTAAATTAATAACAAGGTTTCCGAGGGCCATGGAAAATTCAATTGATGGCACACCTTGATTTTTAAAGAGTTAAAATTAATTAAATGAGGGCCAAGGGTGTTGAGATTTTCTTTGACATGGCACGCCTCAAAATACTTCTATTAAATGGATTTCTTAACTAATATTTGGGGGCCACAAGATTATTGGTTTTTGTAACATGGCACACCCCAAAATAAAAGGTCTAATTAATTGATTTAGAGACCAAGGGATTTCGGATTTTTTAAGTTACATTCAAACTACATCGAATAGTTGATGGAATCGCGTTAAATGAAAGTGATTTTCATTACTTGAAAGATGTCCTAGGCTAGCAAGGCAGCTAGATGAGGCTTTAAACTCGAGAAACGACCATGCCCAAACACGATAAGGCATACATTTCCTCATTTACATGTGCCCTCAAGTTTGGGCCTAAAGTGAGCCCAAATTTGGTGAGAAGGTGAACGCCAAAAGTATAGACTGAAGATCGAGTCTCTACAAGGATAACCAACTTGGACCCCAAGAGACTTAAGCTCTAAACGACCCTTCTATAGTCCAAACCCAGTTAAACTTGCACAATTTCAGTAGAGTAAGCAAGAAATACATTAACTAATTGAGATATAAAAATGCAGAAAATTGAAACACCATTCATTTGAACACTAAAGTTAATTTCATGATTTTCGTACCTAGTGATCTTGACCGTAGATACTCTAAGCATAAAATATTACCATGACTCAACATCCCTTAAGTTTATTCATTTTTTAAAGAATAAAATTCTAAAACAGCCAAATCAATTATGAAGAGTAATCTGAGACTAAACATTACTGAAATATCACCAATTTAACTCAAATCCTCATAACATTGTTACTTGTCCCTCATTGAACTCATAACATGACAATACAACCACCCAAAATTCAACAGAATGAATTGCAAAATAAACTGAAACCAAAAGAACAAATAAAAGTCCAAAATACAACCCTCAGCATAAATCATAATGTCCATGGCATAACATCAGTCTTTAACATGTTAATATAAAAGAAATAAACTAAACAAGTTGAATGAAAAGACAAAAGAAAACATTAAGTAAATATGAGGGTCTTCATTATTTCAAATCAAACAAGCCAACCTTACATGTTATGAATTTGAAATGTATACCTGAGAGTGTAAATTGAAGCAAAAGAAAAAATAAAAGGTCAACAGCAATGAAATAATGCAGAATCACCAGACCATCAGCAAAACTCTCAACCCAATTCAAACCACCTTAAGCCGAGATGTACTACTCATTTGAACTTTTGAAATTCTGACTACCAAAGGGAATTAAAGAGCAAAAAACCAAACCAAATTCAAACAATTTTCATTATTCAGAGTTTCAAAGAAAGTTTAGCCATTTTATGAATTTTTTCAGTAGTTTTATCTCTGAATTCTTCATTGAGAGAGAAGAAAACAAGACTTTTATAGAGGACTTCTAGGGCAGCAGAATTGGTTTCAAATTTTACCCATTACCCCTTTTTGATTTTCATTCCTTTAACTTTAAACCCCATTTTAAAACCTTTTTGTCAAACTACATCCAAACCCCATCTTCTAGGAAATTTCCAAATCAGTTATACAAGATTCCCATAAACTAAAAACCCTAAACTACCCTTTAGGCTTTTGCTATTTACATTCAAAACCAACCATGGGTCATATTGACCCAATAAACAATCCAAAACCCCTGGGGTTAATGACCTGAATGGACCCTTCCTTGTTTGGGCCTCTGACTGATAGAGCTCAAAATTAATTCAAAGGTCAAAGACCCACAAGAAAATCAGCCTACAGAGTTACAAGAACTCATGAATCCCTGAATTTGAAGAGAACAAAGAGAGAAAGAAATTTGAACCAAATCAACAACATAATTAAATACACTAATTAAACAAAATGTAATCTTAAACCTAGCATGCACACAGAAAAATAAGAAAGAAACGGGAAGAAACAAAAGAAGATAAAAATGAGAATAAAAACAAAAATGAAAGAAATAAAAGTGGTCGGAAAAATACCTAGAAAGACGATTGGACAGTGGACTTTGAAAAAATCTTCAAACCTTTGATTTTTAGCCGAGATTGACATTAATCGCGTTTTCTCGTTGAGAACATATGAATAAAATTAATTTCGACCCCAATCTTTCATTGAAACTCAAAAATTTGAGAGATTTGAGGTTTTAGGGTTTTATCCGGATTGGACCTTAGATCTGAGATTCGAAAGTCTTGGTGATGATTTGTAGGATATGAGTTAAGGATTTATGATGAGGGGATGGAAAAGATTCCGGGGTGGGATTTTGGAGGTGGTTTGGGGTAGCGCCGCCACCGGAGAGGGCGATGGATTTTCTAGACCAAAATTCTAGACCATGCTGATCGGGCTGTTGAGGCTGAAACTGCTAGCTCAGCTGATTCATAAAACCAAGAGCTCATTGTCCCTAGAATCTGGGGTTGTTTTGTTTTCCATGCATTTGCGGTACCCCCAAGTGAACTCCATGAAAAGTTGGGGTGCTATTGACCCATTGCATTATAATTATCACAACATTCACTTCCTCAGTTGAGTCTTGACACTCATAAGTAAGGTGTCCTCTGCCACATATATCAGAAGCTGGTGAGGGTCACTTTGTATCGTGGCTCGTCAGCTTCCATATTTCTTTTAGCCATATCATCAAGTTGTACTACACAGATGTATTAGCATTAACTTGGTGAACACCACTGGATCTTCTTCTTTCAGCACTCTCAGAGGGCCATTGATTAGCATCTTCAAATAACTCATCAAGAATTGAAACTATCTCCTCTAGAGTCTTTTTATCAAAGGGCCTCCGACTGCATTGCTCAATGTTCTATGCGAGACCGGTGTCAATCCATCCCAAAGTCCTAGAGTTTCATCTAGAGTTTAATTCCACTATGTTGACACTTTCTAACTATCTCCTTAAACCTCTCCCATGCTTTAAAAATAGTTTTATTCTCTTTTTGGAAAAAGTTATGAATTTCGCTTCTAAACATTCCCGTCTTAGCTGAGGAGAAATATTTATCAAGGAATTTTCTTGTCATCTCGTCCTATATTCTAATCGATCCATTAGGCAAGCTTCAAAGACTCTAACTTGCATCATCTTTAAGTGAAAAGGGGAATGCCCTTAAGTACACTACATCTTGTGACACCTCATTGTATTGAAAGGTATTCATAATCACCTCGAAGTCTATTAGATGCGTGTTTGGATCTTCGTTTATCTTTCCTCTGAAGACACAATAATTCTGAATTGTTTGAAGCAACCCTTGCTTTGACTAGAAATTGTTTGCTGCAGTTGGAGGTGATCTATGTATACGACAAAATCAGAGGGGCCAATTTTCCGTCATCGAGGTATTTCGGAAGATCACCACGAAGCCTCGAGGCTGCAAAGATACCTCGAGTATTCTTCTTTGGAGCTCGTTAGCACCCATTCAGCATAGAATATCGGTCGAGACAAGAGAAAGAATGGGGAGTCCCAAAGACGCGGCAAAGTCTGACAAAACCTAGCCAGGCTACTCTGAACCCTAATCGAAGTGTCGCATCCAGCTCCCATCTCCACACCTTTACAACTAAAGTATGCCTTACCATGTAAGCTTCCCCCTTTCTATATAAAGGGGATTCTTACTATTTTATGACAAAAAGGGATGTTGCTCCAACTACTCTACAAGAAATATATGATAACTCTTTTTTTTCTCTCTAATACACTCTCTCGATACTGTTGCTTTATTTTATTATATTCATATTGGTTCTTCAATTATTGCTTATCATTGGCCATAAAGAGCCTCTTTTAATATTATTGCATCTGTTAGCCCTTCCCCGCTGCCCTTGATAGCTTGAGCCCGAGCTCGGGAATCGACCCCGAGGCCTTAAATTGACTAGATCAAGGTCCCGCGAGGCCATCTTTCGATTCGATCACGCTTCCATTTTTTAGCTTGCATCTGATCCTTAAACTTCACACACATATCATCAAGTGCTCCACAACTAGCATCAAAATATATCACGTATTTTTAGAGTCCTATCAACAAATTTAATTGTTATTACCATTTTCACGATAAACTGTTTGGCGCCTACCGCGGGGCTAAAAATAATAGTGATTATTTTCTTGCTAGTTTCGTTACACAACGCAAGTTATCTTCCACACTTCTTCTTTCCAAGAATCTTCAATTTTAGGTCGAAATGTCTGGCTTATGAACAGAGTTGAGAACAACAACCTCAAAAACCACAGAGAGAACAGTGCAATTGTTCCAATCATCAGCGCGCCACCACTGAACCCCGACAATGCACCTGGACCAATTCCAGCAAACGCGAGTTCGCAAGACGCACAGCAGGTCGACGAAACCTTGCTCACGTGCCGGAGAATTTTGGCACATTTCAATACTAATTGCTTAGATTTTAGCTTGTTTTAATGTAATTATTTCCTTTACTTCTGTAGTTTTGGTGTGTCTGCAGCACATAAGTACTAAAGACCCAAGAGCATGGAAATGGAAGCAAAAAGATAAGAAAAGAGCAAAATGTAGCAAAAATGTTGGTCTGCGACACACTATGCGATCGCGAATCATAGATGTGAGCCGCAGAATGCACACTCATATCGCAAACAAAAGCAAACTCTGGGTAAATCTCAAGTCAGGAATGCGGTCCATTATGCGACCGCAGAACCTGTCTGCGAGCCGCACATTGGACCGCAAATCAACCATGAAGGTCGCTGAAGGATGAAGATACGATCGTATTTCTGCAATGCGAATTGCATAATTGGAATGCGATGAAGATCTGAAAATAGGGTTTCAGTCTGCGATGGGGACGTTTAAGATGCGAACCGCATATACGCTTTGCAACGAGAATGCGGTCGCATTTTGGCCCTGAAAGAGTATTTTTTGTCCGTTTTCTGTCCCGATTTTTAGTCCACTATAAATAGATTTATGATGGTTTTGTGGGCTCATCTTGTCTAGTCTTTGCACTACATTCCAAGACATTAATATTCCTCACTTTTGGAAGCTTTTGGATGAAGATTCTCTACTTTGTAAGCTTTTATGACATTAAATACTCTTTGAATTTTGTATTGTAGCATGAGTAGCTAATTTTAAATACTAAGGTTGTGGATCCTAAATGGGTGTTATGTTAATGGGTGTTTAACATTGAATATATATATATATATATATATATATATATATATATATATATATATATATATATATATATATATATATATATANGAATTTGGTAAAAGTAAATATCAAAGACTCAAGACTTTAAACCTTGTTTAATAAAATCGTTTTGGGATAAGTGGGTTTTATTTGGCATATATTGATTGTTATTAATTGCAACTCTTTTACATTTGGGAAAATTATAAAGAGGAAATACTATCCAACTATTGGGAAATATTGGGTAGTCAGTTAGACATCATTTGCATATCAAAAGGACCGACCATTAGAAATATATCATATTAACACCGATAGCATTACATTTCATTAAAGGGGACACAACCTTGGTTTCTTTAATCCTTTTTATTACATCTTCAATATTCTAACTAGTTGTTATTTCATAACAATCTCAATTCATACTCTTATCACTATTAATCCACACTCTTGTTACTGTTAACTGGATAGAATTACGACTTTAGTCGAGCAACACACTATTCTAGTAACCTTTTCACACCTATTCCTTGTGGGATTCGACCCCAACCTTTTTGGGTTATTATATTTGACATCGACCGCCTTAACCAAATTATAAAAGTGTAATTTGAGCATATCAAATTTTGGCGTCGTTGTCGGGGAATACAGTTTTGAAATTTCTAATTAGTGTGTGCTTTACTTTACGTCTTATTCTATTCCGTCACACTCTGCTTGTTTTGCTTGGTGTTGATAGGAAAACATGTCTGATTCTGGTGATGACGTAGAGACAGAACTGGGAGAGAATCCCTTCGCAGACATCGAAGAGTATATTGAGGATACAAATGCTATTGTACCTCCAGCTATTGGTGCTGCAACGTTCAAGGTGGAACACAGTTTAATCCTTATGCTCAAAGTTGAGGGGTTCTTCAGAAATTCCATCGATGATGATCCAACACAACACCTTAGAAACTTCTTGGGTGTATGTGCAATGCACAAGCAAAACATTGTCTCTAATGATGCCTTGAGGTTGAGATGCTTCAAGTATTCTTTTGCTGGGGATGCAAGGAGATGGCTCCAGAATCTACCACCAAACTCTATCCATTCTTGGCCCGAACTTGTCCGGGCATTCCTGTCTAAGTGGTTCCCGCAAAGTAAAAAGTCTGAGTTGCGGGATAAAATCTTCTTCTTCAAGCAAACACAGGGAGAATAGTTGCATGAGGCATGGGACCATTTCAAATTATATTTGGTGAGGTCTCTAAACCATGGTTTCCCGGATTCCATGCTATTGGAAAAATTCTATATGGGTTTGGATCCTATGAACCAAGCTATAGCCAAGAATGCAGCTGGCGGATCCTTCATGGATAAGTCATTCGCAAGGGTGATACAAATCCTTGACAAAATGGCACAACACAATCAAGCGTGGCATTCCGAAGACACCTCAGGTGGGTTTGCATATGGTTCTCCTTCCTTGACCAACTTGATCAAGGAGAATTAAGAGAGGGAGCAAATAATTGTAGGGTTGGCCACAAATGTAAATGTGTTGACAAAAATGTTCATGGAAAATCAAACAAAAAGGTGAATGTAGTCGAGGATGTGGAACTCATCTCCAATGAAGAGTTTGAAGAAGCTAACTACATCAACAACCCTCAAGGAGGGTATCAACGACAACATTATCAGGGTCAAGGGAAACAAAGTCAATGGAGGCCAAACCCGCAAGGGCAAGGCAACCAACAATGGAATAATGACCAAGGTGGCTCAAACCAAGGAAATTGGAACAACAACAATAACTTTTCTAACCAGAGTTCAAACCCCTATGTTCCTCCAAAGGGTCAATATTCGAACCAAGGGTCCTCTAGTGAATCTAAGTTGGAAGCGATACTAGAGCGAGTGTTTAAAAATCAAGAAAAATCTGATGCTTCAATGAGGAACATGACCGAGGTTATAGGATCTCATACCGCATCCATCCAAAAATTGGAGATGCAAATGAGAGACCTCTCCAAAGAGCAAAATCCAAAACAAAAAGGAACACTCCCTAGTGACACGGTTGCAAATCCAAGAGGTAGTGGGAGTGGCCCAACTTCTCACCTCATGGAGATCACTACTAGGATTGGGAAAGTTCTACATGGAGAGGGTGAACAAACATTTGAAGAAGAATAATCCGAACAAAGGCTTGAGGTTGAAGAGTCAAGTGTTGTCGAGGTTGAAAATATTCTAGAGGAGTTGAAAGTGCAAAAAGAGAACCGGGAAGAGGTGAAGGAAAAAGTGAAAGAGACACCAAAAGATCTTCCACCTATTCCTAGACCTCCTCCCCCATTTCCTCAAAGGCTCGCAAGAAAGATTGATGATAGCAAACTTAAAAAATCCTACGACATCCTCAAGCAATTAACAGTGAATATTCCTTTTGTGGAAGCTTTTCGAGAGATGCCAGGGTTTGCTATATATTTAAAGGATTTGATCACCAAAAAAAACACTACAAAGACTGAGGTGGTAAACATGACTCACCGGGTTAGCTCTATTATTGTCACAACCCCTGTCCAAAAGAAAGAGGCCCCGGGAGCCTTTACTATTCCATGCACTATTGGGGCGCGTGAGTTTGCAAGTGCCCTTTGTGACAATGGGGCTAGCATTAACTTGATGCCACTTGACATTTATAAGCAAGCAAGATTTGGGATGCCAAGGCCAACAAGCATGAGATTACAAATGGCCGATCGTTCCATTAAGCGACTGGTAGGAATTGTTGATGATGTGATTGTGAAAGTTGGAAAATTCCATTTGCCCGCCGACTTTGTAATTCTGGATTGTGCGGTTGATAAAGAAATACCTATCATTTTAGGGAGACCATTCCTCTCCACGGGAAGAGCACTCATGGATTCGGAGCGAAACGAAATTAAATTCCGGGTGAATGATGAAGAAGTCACATTTCAAGTGAGAAAGGGTATGAAGTTACCCCATGAGTATAAGAGCATTTTAGTGATAGATGTTGTTGATCAGGTGGAAGATGCCGTCGAATTGAAAATGGAAGAACAATGCCTTGGTGAGGCATTGGCGACTATCTTGGTAAATTTTGATGATGAAGACATGGATGGGTACATGGAGTCGGTAAATGCATTGGAGGGTCTTGGATCCTACACTTATACTCCGGCAAAGCTTTCTCTTGACTTGGAGAATCGAGCAACACCCCCCGCAAAGCCATCAATAATTGAGCCACAACAACTAGAGCTCAAGCCACTCCCCCCGCACCTAAGGTATAAATTCCTTGGCTCTAATAATACTTTACCCGTAATTGTTTCGTCTTTGTTGAATGATGTGCAGGTAGAGCAAATGTTGGAAGTCTTGAAGGAGCATAGGCAAGCTATTGGCTGGACAATTGCGGATATCCGAGGGATTCCCGCGGGAATTTGTGAACACAAGATCCATTTGGAGAGGGACACGAAGCCAAGTGTGGAGCATCAACCATAGTTGAATCCGTTAATGCAAGAGGTGGTAAAGAAAGAAATCATTAAGTGGTTGGATGCCGAGGTGGTATACCCTATTGTCGATAGTTCTTGGGTGAACCCGGTACAATGTGTGCCGAAAAAGGGAGGCATGACCGTAATTGAAAATGATAAAAATGAGCTCATCCCAACAAGAACGGTGACCGGTTGGAGGGTATGTATGGATTACCGACAGCTCGATAGTGCAACATGCAAAGACCATTTCCCTATGCCTTTTATTGATCAAATGCTTGATCGGCTAGCAGGAAGGTCATTCTATTATTTCCTTGACGGATATTCCGGCTATAACCAAATCAACATCGCATTGGAGGATCACGAGAAAACAACATTCACTTGTCCTATGGAACTTTTGCCTTTAGTCGGATGCCATTTGGTTTGCGCAATGCTCCAGCTACTTTTCAAAGATGCATGATATCCATTTTCTCCAACATGGTGGAAGATTTTCTAGAAGTCTTCATGGATGACTTCTCGGTAGTAGGTTACTCTTTTGAGCATTGTATTAACAATATTAGACAGGTGCTTAAGAGATGTGAGGAAAACAACCTGTGCTAAATTGGGAGAAATGTCATTTCATGATGGATGAAGGCATCGTATTGGGGCATAAAATTTCAAAGCATGGCATTGAGGTTGACCGGGCTAAGATCGAGATTATTTACAAGCTTCCTCCACCTACTTCTGTAAAGGGTGTTCGAAGTTTCTTGGGGCATGCCGGAATTTATAGGCGGTTCATCAAGCATTTTTCCAAGATTGCAAATCCTATGTGCAAACTCCTTGAGAAGGATGCCAAATGCCTCAAAGCTTTTGATCAATTGAAGCTAAGGCTCACCACGGTACCTATTATTGTTACACCCGATTGGTCTCTTCCTTTCGAGCTCATGTGTGATGCTAGTGGTGTAGCTATTGGCGCAATGCTTGGCCAATGTCACAACAAGGTTCTCCACCCAGTCTATTATGCAAGCAAGACACTCAATGGGGTGCAAATGAATTACGGTGACTGAATAAGAGCTTCTTGCCATTGTTTATGCCTTTGAGAAGTTCCGAGCTTATTTGTTGGGATCCAAAGTGACAGTGTACATAGATCATGCTGCTCTTCGCTATCTTATGGCAAATAAGGATTCAAAGTCGTGGTTGATTCGATGGGTTTTATTGTTGCAAGAGTTTGACTTTGAGGTTAAGGATCGCAAGGGAACTTAAAATTAGTTGCGGATCACTTATCAAGGCTTGAGGAAGCAGGGAGACCAAGGGGAGATCTTGAAATCAATGATGCATTCCCGGATGAACATATCTTGGCACTATCTAGCACTTTTTCTCCATGGTATGCCGACATTGCTAACTATTTGGTGAGTGACCTTGTTCCGGAGGGGTTGGAGTCTTATCAAAAGAAGAAGTTTTTGAGAGATTGTCGGCAATATTATTGGGAAGAGCCATACTTGTTCCGTGTTTGTGCCGACAACATCATTCGAAGATGTGTTCCCGATGAAGAAGTTATGCCGATTCTAAAAGCATGCCATGACTCGCCGGTTGGGGGTCATCATGGTGGAAATCGAACGGCGGCCAAGGTTCTTGAATGTGGTTATTATTGGCCTTCCATCTATCATTACGCCAATCAAATGGTCAAGGATTGCGACCAATGTCAACGAAAAGGTTCAATCTCCAAGAGGCATGAAATGCCAATGCATTTTGTGATGGAGATAGAGATATTCGACGTGTGGGGAATCGACTTCATGGGTCCCTTTGTAAGCTCTTGCAGGATGAAATATATCTTGGTAACTGTGGACTATGTGTCCAAATAGGTTGAAGCAATTGCCTTACCAAACAATGAGGCAAGGAGCGTGACTGCCTTTCTTGAAGAAAAACCTATTCACTCGGTTTGGCACTCCTAGAGTCATTCTTAGTGACGGTGGATCTCATTTCTATAACAAGGCCTTCTCGGGGCTACTTGAGAAGTATGGCGTCAAGCACAAGGTGGCCACACCTTATCATCCGCAGTCAAGTGGTCAAGTTGAGGTTTCCAACCGGGAGATCAAGAGCATTCTAGCAAAACTATTAACGCAAATAGGACCGACTGGTCAAGAAAGCTAGATGATGCATTGTGGGCATACCGCACGACATACAAGACTCCTATTAGTACTTCTCCTTATCGGTAGTCTTTGGTAAAGCATGTCATCTACCCGTGGAATTGGAACACAAAGCTATGTGGGCATTGAAAAGGTTGAACTTAGACTGGGCAGAAGTTGCAAATTTGAGGTTAACACAACTCAATGAAATGGAGGAATTCTGGTTCCATGCTTATGAAAGTGCAGCTGTGTACAAAGAACGGATGAAGTTTGTCCATGAGAAGAAGATCTTGAAAAGAGAGTTCAAGACGGGTGATTTGGTCTTGCTCTTTAACTCAAGGCTAAAATTGTTTCCGAGCAAGCTTAAATCAAAATGGTCCGGTCCATTCAAAGTGGTCAATGTCTCTCCTTATGGAGCGGTGGAATTAGAATCAACAGATGGGTCCCGAACATTCAAGGTAAATGGCCAACGCATCAAGCACTACTTAGGCACTGATGGAGAAAAACATTTGGTGGAGCAGATAACTATCAAAGATGGTCCATGTCCGACAACTGAGTGAAACCAAAGGAACATCAACTTCGTCGTGCCACGACGGTAATTCAAGCGCTTCATGGGAGGCAACCCATGTGTGGTAACACTCTTTTGTTCTTTGAATTTTTAGATTTTGATAATAGATTTATTTGAACAATTTAAAGTGTGTGTTAGAGTGAAGGAGGTTCAAAATATCACAACACTTGGTAGGGATGCATAAAAAAGGGAAGAAAAATCACTATGTGAAGTTTGCTGCACAGATGCGGTCGCATTTTCACTATGCGGACCGCATTTTGATCGCAAACACAAGCAGAAGATTTGGTTCAAATTGTGGGTGAAAATGCGATGATTTGGTGCACTCTACGGACCGCATTTCACTTATGCGACCGCATTGTGCACCGCAAATGCCACCCTTCAACAGGTCGCCCAACCTCACCGCATAACACATATGCGGTCGCATTGTGTGTTATGCGGTGCCCTACATACCGCAAAGATGGCAATGTAAGTAACTGCACTTCTCTCGTCTGTCACTCGCTTAATACAAAACAAAAAAATAAAAAGAAGAAAACAGAAAACAAAACGAAAAAGAAAGAAAAAAAACAAACAAAACAAAAAGGGGGGGGGGAACACGAACAACAATCAAACCGTACAAGCTCAAATCGTTCATGACCAAAGGATTTGCTTTGTTCCACTCATAAAACCTTGTTGGTATGTACCCGTTACTCCCTCGTCTTGATTACGAACCACTGTGTAGTTAGTGATTTTCATTTATCCTGGTTGCAAAAAAATGTGCTATATGATGCTATGTGTAGTTATTTCTCCATAGTTAATTGATCCTGGGTTGAAAATGATTGGGGAAATGGGTGGAAAGAAGTAGGTCCGCCATTATTGAAAGCTTGGTTCAACCATGTAGACGAAGGCATCTGCGGCCCGCATAGTGGAAATGCGGTCCATATTTTGGCCGTAGACGAAACCCTAGTTCTTCTGATGAAGATGGTGAAATGCGGTGATTATATGGTCGCATAATTGAAATACGGACCGCAAATCCACCGCAGAGCTACAAAAACCTCCCAGTTTTGAACCAGATATTTTGTGGTTGTTTTGCGATCGCATTCTCTACTTTGAGGTGAGATATGCGATTGTATTTTGTGATATATGTTATGGGAAAGTCCAGTCTATGATGGTTATGCGATCCGCATTATGGTTTTGCGATCACATACCTGACCGCAGATTGAGACTCACTTAAAACTAACAGATCTGCGACAATTCTACGGTCCACATTGTGGTTTTGCGACCGCAGATCAGGTCGTATTTTGAGTTTTTTCTTTTAATTCTTCTGTGTTTTCTCTCACTGTGCTTATTGTGTCACTCACATTTCACCTTTGTGCAGATATGACTCCTAAACAAAAGCATGCTGCCTTAGCCCAAAAAAGGGCATCCTCTATCTGTTCCAAGGCACAAGCAAAGCGATCAAGGACGGAGTCTGATGAACCATGCCCCTCCCAGTCTGATGAGGAGGTGCTCATGCCTGAGGTTGACCTAGTGGCTGAGGCAAGAAGGAAACAAGGAGATGACTACCAGCTCCGCTAGGGGGTAGAAGGATCCAGGAAAAAGTATAAAGAAGGGCTCGTCAAGCAAAAACTCCTACTCGAGAAGCAATTGAGCCTGAATGGGTTGAAAGAAAATTATCCCCATATATTGGAGAATATAAAGAAGAGAAGATGGGAGTCCTTCACTGAGCCACCTGCTGAGTTTAATGAATCCCTTGTTCGTGAGTTTTACACGTCATATGGGGCCTCCATGACCAAGCACCATAAACACAATAGAGTTTTCACTGATGAAGTGCTTGTTCGGGGGAAAACTGTCTTCTGCACCATCAAGGCCATCAATAAATTATATGTCCCAGGTTGGAGTGCAGGCACAACTGAGTATGATGAAAAATTTAAGAACAGGGAAAGTGAGCAAGGGTGGATTGTATCCGTAATAGCAAAGGGGACTCCTGCTTTGATCAACCCCGTACAAAAGATCTACAAAAGAGAGTTTTTCAAGAGAGGGTCGTTTCTGGCTCAACTTTCTTACCTCTAGATTGATACCGACCCGAAACGAAACTGAAATAGCTATTGAGAAGGCCCTTCTCATCACCTGTATCATAAATGGTATCAAGATAGATGTTGGAGCTGTGATATTTCAAGAGATAGGGATTCGGGCAACACAGTATGCTACTTCACTTCCGTTCCCTTCCTTAATCACAACCCTATCCAAAGCCTTGCAAGTTCCTGTTGATGAGCAAAAAGACAAGACCGGAAAGGAAACACAGGTCATTGATATCACCAGACTTAGTGATGCTGTTATCCCACCAGTGGTTCCAGTTCAGGAGCAGACTACTAAAGAGCCTTTAGGCTCCCAACCCACTGTAACCCCTCAGGTTACTGTGGCAGCATCTTCCACATCCGAGCCTGCTTCTAAATCCACCACTGTCCAGCCAATTACGGCCATTCCTGTTGTCTCAAAGCTTGGTCTATTGGCTCAACATGCTAATGCCAAGGTAGACCAGCTTTTGAAGACTTTGCCAAATCTCATAAAATAAGCCCTAAATTCGATGCAAGCCTCCGTGGCAGCCCTTCAACAGCAACAGTCAAAGTATGAGGATCATTTGTAACAACTGGAGTTGAGGGTGGAAAATATAGAGCGGGGGGAAGTTAGTGGATTTCCTGGACTCAAGGAGGAGGTTGCTTCTATGAAGATCGAGCTCCAAAAAAATGCAGAACTTGGAGTTCGATCTATTATCCCTCCTTCCCACGGATGGTGACCAGGCTACGGGCACAGCAACTCCGGACTTAGGTCTTGATTTCTCCACACTGATGACTGATACTGCCCCCCTACTGTCGGAGCTTCCCAGCCTAAAGCTCCTCCAGCCCATATTGTGATCCATTCTTGTGAGGAGTCCGGAGGTTCTGGTAAGTCAGAGGATGAGGAGGAAGATGAGGGCGAAGATGAGGAAAGTTCTGGATATTCAAGCGATGATAGCCCTCAGGATAAAGGAAAGCAAATTGCGGATGCTTATGTCGAGGATGCTATTATTGAGGATGCTGCTATTGAAGAAGTGGAGCAAGCAGATATGTAGAGAGCGATCCAGCAGTCTCTAGTAGACTTGGCCATACCTACAGCTCCATCAGCCACCCCGCAATCAGTGGGCGAGTCTAGCAGCTCACAGGCTCCAGCACAAGCCCCAGCTCCAGCTCCAACTCCTGCTCTGGACCAGCCTGAGAGCACTACTCCATCAGTAGAGGTCACTCCTCAGATCGTGCTCTCATCGGTCCCAACTTTCACATCCGAGGGTGACCCCTCCAGCACTCAGCCAGCTACCGACTCCCATAGCACTTAGTGTGCCTCAAGGAGCCCCCTCAAACTCATATCTATGTTTTTATGCATTAGGGACAATGCATGCTTTTAGTTGGGGGTGGAGGGTAGCATTGTAGATATTTTTGTGACATAGGAAACTGTTGTACATATGCATGTCCTTATGTCATAATCAAGCTCATGTACTCCTGTGTATTTTGTATTCTGTATATATTAGTATGCTTTCGATACATGAGTTTTATTGTGTAGTTCATGATGATGTCAATATTAGTGTTTTTTGTGTGTTCATATTAGTGTTGTGAATATGATACAATTGTCCATATAAAAGAAAAGCAACAAAAACAAGTAGATAGTAATTGGTAATCAATTCCCCTTGGTTTTTCTTCTCCCAGTTCTTTTTCAAAGAGTGTAATAGTAGAACTAGGATAGTAGAATGAATCGTATTGACTGGTTTGGTGTAATTGCCCAGTATCAAGCATGTGTGTCTGTACATAGCGTATACCCTTCCGCGTGTATGTATGTATATATATATATATATATATATATATATATATATATATATATATATATATATATATATATATATATAAGATCAACTGTGTGAACATGTGCCTATGATGAAAGGTTTAAGTGCCAAGTGTTGACTCGAAAGCGTCAAACTATGTGAGTGAAACAGTTCATGTGCCATGTGTGTGTGAGTTCTCTGTGTGTATATAATTCTTGTGTTTACTTCTATCATCCAGAACTTGCCCGATTGGTTTTTCAATTCTAATGATAGTATGTTTGGTTGGAGGAATGATCTTAGGCATTCTTTGTTTTATTTGTAAAACCTCTTTAGCCTTTCAATCCTACCTTTGCATAAATAATATCACTAGTACCCGTTTTGAGCCTTTAAACCTTTTCTTTGCCTAACTCATTACAAACCTTTCCCCTTTTGTAAAATAATTCCCTCTCTTGAACCCGTCCCTCCTTGAACATCGAGAATGAGGCTAAAAGCCTAAGTTGGGGGTGGTGTCAAAGTGGAGATTGGTAAGGTTGTGCATTGAGTCTAAGACCACATGCCTCAAAGTGTTTGTATTAAATTACTGAAGCTCCAAAAGAAGAAAAAAAACAAACAAAAACAAAACAAAAAAATATGTGTATAAAAAAAAGAGAGATATGTGTGTATATATAAATTATGGAGCCTTGAATAAAATTAGGAGATGTATGTAAGGTGGTTCTATATTGGAAACTAGATGCAAATGAGGCTATGGGGGTTTGAAAAGAAGCAAAGTGCAAAAGAATGAAAAATTGTGAGTAGTGTTCAAGGAGGGTGAAGTCACTTGTATCCAAATGCTTATCTGACCCTTACCTAAACCTACATTACAAGCTTAAAAAGTCCTTATGGGACCTCCAACTGAACATTCTTGAATAAGCGATGAATTAAAATAAGGGCAAGCTTATGGTATGAGATGTTGTAACACTTGAAGTTCTTTGTGAGAGAGAGTGTTTTTGTAAAATTCGTCCCTTATGTTGTATTGTAAATATTGTGATTTTGGGACCTTCTTTATAGTGAGGGTACATGAACTGTGGAGTTAAACAAAAGTTGAGCTCTTTAGTCATATGCAGTTGCACTCAGCTGAGGGTAACATTTTGTTGCAATGTCCGAGGCTTAAGGTTCACAAGTTGATTAGTTTTCCTTGTATATACTGTCGGTTCAGGAAGGGTAAGCAATTGAAAATGCATGCTTGGAGTACTAGCAACGAACACCACCCGTGGTCATTACTGTTTCATGTTTTTTAAATGTAGTCTAGAATAGGCTAAGGTTGTTTTAGTTGCTTGAGGACAAGCAAGAGTTTAAGTTAGAGGTGTTGATGTGCCGGAGAATTTCGTCACATTTCAGTACTAATTGCTTAGATTTTAGCTTGTTTTAATGCAATTATTTCCTTTACATATGTAGTTTTGGTGTTTCTACAGTACATAAGGACTAAAGACCCAAGAGCATGCAAATGGAAGTAAAAAGACAAGAAAAGAGCAAAATGTAGCAAAAATGTTGGTCTGCGACACACTATGCGATCGTAGATCATAGATGCGAACCGCAAAATGCATACTCAAACAGCAGACAAAAGCAGATCTCTGGGTAAATCTCAAGTCAAGAATGCGGTCCATTATACGACCGCAGACCTGTCTGGGAGCCGCAGAGTGGACCGCAAATCAACCATGAAGGTCGCTGAAGGACGAAGATGCGATGCAAAATGCGATCACATTTCTGCAATGCGAATCGCATAATTGGAATGTGATGAAGATCTAAAAATAGGGTTTCAGTCTGCGATGGGGACGTTTAAGATGCGGACCGCATATACGCTTTGCGACGAGAATGCGGTCGCATTTCGGACCTGAAAGGGTATTTTTGTCCATTTTCTATCTCGATTTTTAGTCCACTATAAATAGATTTATGATGGTTTTGTGGGCTCATCTTGTCTAGTCTTTGCACTACATTCCAAGACATTAATATTCCTCACTTTTGGAAGCTTTTGGATGAAGATTCTCTACTTTGTAAGCTTTTATGACATTAAATACTCTTTGAATTTTGTATTGTAGCATGAGTAGCTAACTTTAAAACTAAGATTGTGGACCCTAAATGGGTGTTATGTTAATGGGTGTTTAACATTGAATATATATATATATATATATATAATGGTTGGTTGATATTTATTTATTTCTCATGCTTCATTTATTGTTGGTGGTTGCAAACATTAACAAGTGCCATTAAATTCTACTTTGCTTGGGAAAGTGGGTTAGAATTTGGTAGAAGTAAATATCAAAGACTCAAGGCTTTAAACCTTGTTTAATAAAATTGCTTAGGGATAAATGGGTTTTATTTGGCATATATTGATTGTTATTAATTGCAACTCTTTTACATTTGGAAAAATTATAAAGAGGAAATACTACCCAACTATTGGGAAATACTGGGTAGTCACTTAGACATCATTTTCATATCAAAAGGACCGACCATTAGAAATATATCATATTAATACCGATAGAATTACATTTCATTAAAGGGGACACCACCTTGGTTTCTTTAATCCTTTTAATTACATCTTCAATATTCCAACTAGTTTTTACTTCAAAACAAGCTCAATTCATACTCTTGTCACTATTAGTCCACACTCTTGTTACTGTTAACTGGATAGAATTACGACTTTAGTCGAGCAACACACTATTCTAGTAACCTTTTCACAACTATTCCCTGTGGGATTCGACCCCAACCTTGTTGGGTTATTATATTTGACATCGACCTCCTTACATAAATTATAAAAGTGTAATTTGAGTGTATCACTCGCTACACCGACAGAAGCATACAACAAGACGACCAACGAGAAGCCCAAAAATCCCCAGCTCGGGAAGAACAAGAAGTTATTCTTCATGTTATTTTTGAAATGTTTCAGGCACAATAGCTAGCTATTGCCCAGATGCAAAGCCACCCAAAACTCCCAGTACCGTAGTACGGGGAACAACACCCCTGAACGAATACGTACCGGAGGGACTGAGCAATAATGGTTCGATAGCCGACCCTGCTATCGTAAAAATGCTCGAGGATCGTACCAGAAGGATCGATTCGGGCGAGAAGATGATAGCTGCCAATGACAAGGAGGTCGAAACTTACAACTCCAGGGTCGACCAAATCCCGGGTGTGCCCCCGGTCCTGAAAGGTGCAGATTCGAGGAAGTTCGTGCAACGGCCGTTCCCGGAGGAGGCAGCTTTGAAACCCCTCCCAAAAAAGTTCAGAATGCCGGAACTTCTGAAATACAACGGGACCTCAGACCCCAACGAGCACGTAGCCTACACGTGCTCAATAAACGGCAATGGCATAAAAGAGGACAAGATTGAGTTCGTATTATTGAAGAAGTTTGGGGAAATGCTCTCAAAGGGGTCCATGATGTGGTACCATAATCTAGCTCCCAACTCCATAGACTCATTTCCCATGCTGGTAAACTCCTTCATAAAGGCACACATCGGTGCGATCAAAGTAGCAATGAGGAAGTCTGACGTATTCAAGATCAGAAAAAGGGAGAACGAAATGCTGCGGGAGTTCGTATCTCGCTTTCAAACGGAACGAATGGAACTACCCCCGGTCTACGACGACTGGGTGGTACATGTCTTCATTCAAGTCCTGAACAAGCAGAGTTCAGTGGCCTCAAAGCAGCTAAAAGAAAATCTGATTGAGTATCCTGTCGTAACCTGATCGGATGTCCATATCCGGTACCAGTCAAAGATCAGAGTCGAGGATGATCAATTAAGAGCCCATTCGGGCTCAGTATACCCGAACATGCTCTTACAAAAGAGTCGAAGCCAAACAAAGAAAGGTATCAGCCATACACCGAAGATAGGATATGTATAGTTTTATTCGTGCAAGATCTCAAGGATTGTGTGGGCTTATATAATCATTGATTTTTTATTTATTTCTTCCGCCGTGCACAAATATTTTTTTCGGATATCAAGATAAGTTTGATTTGTCTCGACTTATTATTTGAATGTTTGTGTACATTCTGATTGTGGATGTTTATAATACATTCATATCTTTTGATATTATTAAAAGATATGTCGGGTAGATAAAGGTCCACCTTCTTACACAAGCGACAACCTAGGAGGTGAGATGAGATCTTACGTGAATTATCAAATGGATAATTTGAGAGCACGTGGCTTAACGATCTTTTTCGCGTCGCACAAGTAATGATAAGTGGTTATTATGGTGTATTATTGATGAAAATAAGTTTCAACTAATGTATCTTAAGAGGCTAGATGTAAGTTCATGTTTATTAAGTAGATCAAGAAACTCAGCTTTGCACATGGTGTCTGAATATCATCTATACAACACTATCTTATAAAATAAATACATACGATCCATGGGAAATGAGAAACTGTTGTATCATACATTTCATTAGGCTTGCGCCAGTTGTCCCCCCAGGTGCTGTAATCGGGGTGGGGCGGCCCATTTTGCATGTGGAGCGATGATATTTTTGCCAAGACCCAAATTTTCCACCCTCGGGAATCGTGATGGCACCGACTCGTAGAAGCTAAGCAAGCCACGAAATATAGAAATTTTAACTCTTTCATTTTAATCCTTTTTAACAAATTGAATTAATAGGTAATCAACATTTTAAAATTTACGATAAAGAGAAATAAGCAGAAGACTTAAACAACTAAAAATAACCGAACCAGTACTACGATACCAATATACTCTTCTACCCGGAATCTGGTGTCACAATATTCACGGACGGGCTACGATTACTACAACAACTATCTGAAAGAAATACAATCTGTCTTGAAATCTAATGAAAACAGAGTACATAATGAAATAGAAGAGAACGATGAGCCTGTGAACGCCTGCAGGACTACCTCGGGATCTCTGTCTGGACTGAAGGCTGGATCCCCAAGTGCTACTATCCAAATGCTGCTCCAGTATCTGAACATAGTGTAGAGTGTAGCATCAGCACAACTAACCCCATGTGTTGGTAAGTGCCTGACCTAACCCCGGCAAGGTAGTGACGAGGCTAGGACCAAACTCCAGATAAATTTGTGCAGTTATATAATATACAGCAGAAAAATATACAGGAATAAACAATTTAAATGGGAGAGGGTACATGCTACGGGAAAAATGTCAAATCCAGCAGGAACTCGAGAGAAATATGAGAGAATAATTCAAAATCTACAACAAAAAAATAATAATACTGTTGCGGCGCGCAACCCGATCCCTTATCATTTATCACTATTGCAGCATGCAACCCGATCCATTTATATCACTGTTGTGGCGTGCAACCCAATCCAATATAACATTGGTGCGGCATGCAACCTGATCTAATATAACATTGTTGCTGCCTGCAACCCGATCTAATACAACATTGTTGCAGCGTGTAACCCGATCCATATTTAGTATTGTTTCGGTGTGCGACCCGATCCATATTTAGTACTGTTGCAGCGTGCAACCCAATCCATATATTTATATACCTATAGCAACAACCATACCAAGAGTTCCGGCAAGGGATCAACAATAAACTACACTGTCCCGACAAGGGATTCGACAGTAAAAGTAAATATGTCCCGGCAAGGGAGAATCAGCTATAACATATCTTAAATGAACTTCTACTCATCTCAGCTAACACCAATACTCAATCATAAGTAATTTCCACGAAAACAAACTTAATCCTTGCTCAATATCGAGAATCATCAATTAAATCATCCGTAGTATCATTTAAGAACACAACAAATTGCAATTAAGACTCACGGTCATGCTCGACACCAACGTATAGATACTCGTCACCATGCCTATATGTCATACTCAACAAGAAGCAAATAACAAATAGGACATAACTCCTAATCCCTCAAGCTAAGGTTAGACCGAACACTTACATCGAACTTCCACGGCCAAATCAAGACTCAAACACCGCTTTCCCTTTCGAATTTGGCTCCAACTCAATTGTATCTATACATAATCGACTTAATAACATCAATAAATGCTAAACAATCCAATTCCAATACTTAATTATAGCTTTCTAATCATTTTTCCCAAAAAGTCAAAAATCGACCCTGGGCCCTCTTGATCAAAATATGAGGTTCGGAACAAAACCCGATGACCCATTCACCCACGAGCCCGGATATACAGTTTGTTTTGAAATCCGACCCTAAAACGAGGTCAAATTACCAAATAATCAAAATGCCCGAACTCTACCCATATCCCTTATTTTCTACCCTTAATCCCATGTTTTAGGCCTAGAAATCTAGTGGGTGTTTGATAAAAAATAGAAGAAAACGAGTCAAAGATTACTTACCTAAGAGGTTATGGTGAAGAAATTCTTCAAAAATCACCCAAGAGTTGTGGAGAAGAAGGAGTTTGTAAAAAATGGGTTAAATCTCGTAATGCATTCTGTTTTTGGAACTTAAAATAACTGGGCGAATTTGGTCTATACGATCGCGGACAAGGGAATGCGATCGCATAGTGTAAAGGGGACTGGGCATTGCGATCGTAGACAATGCTATGCCATCGCATAGAAGAAAACCAGGCCGGGGCTAACTCATTGCAATCGCGGAGGAAATAGTGCAATCGCATAGAACAATAATGAACTCTCAGATTATGCCCTATGCGATCGCGGAAGGAACTATGCGATCACATAGCACAAAATAGAACCCCTGAAATTTACACTATGCGATTGCAAACTTCCCTATGCGATCTCATAGCACAAGCACCTGGATACCAGCAGACAGCAGATTCTGCAACTTTCCTGAGTCCAAAAACACTTCGACGCTTATCCAAAACTCACCCGAGCCCTCGAGGCTCCAAACCAAATATAGACAGAACCACAAAAACATCATACGGACTTATTCGTGCACTCAAAACACCAAAATAACATCACGAACATCAAATTAAACCTCAAGATCAATGAAATTTCTCAAAACTTCTTCAAATATCAAATTTGCATTTAAGGTCCGAATCACGTCAAATGGATTCCGTTTCTTACCAAACTTCACAGAATTATCTTAAATCATATATAAGACCTGTATCGGGCATTAGAACCAAAATACGAGCCCGATACCAACATGTTCTAATCAAAATTTATTACCAAACCTCATAAACAATTCAAAAAACATTTTTTTTTAAAAAATTCATTTCTCGGGCTTGGGACATCAGAATTCGATTCCGGGAATACGCATAAGTCCCATATTTTCCTACGACCGTCACGAGCCCAGGTCCGTTTACCAAAAACATTAATCGAAGTCAAATTAATTCATTTTATAGTCAAAATTTATCATTTTTCATAGATTTTCACATATAAGCTTTCCGGTTACGCGCCCGGACTGCGCACGCAAATCGAAGTGATGCTAAAAGAGGTTTCTATGGCCTCAAAATGCAGGATTCATTTTAAAATCAACCGTTCGTCCTCTAAAACAATCGTTCATCCTCGAATGGATAGAAGAAGAAAGTACCTGAGTCGGGGAAAAGATAGGGATAACGGCTCCGCATGTCGGACTCGGACTCCCAGGTCAATGCCTCAACAGGCTGAACTCTCCACTGAACACGAACAGAAGGAAAACTCTTCGATCTCAACTGACAAACCTGCTGGTCTAGAATAGCTGTCGGCTCCTCCTCATAAGACAAGTCCTTGTCCAATTAGACAGTGCCGAAATCTAACACGTGGGATGGATCACTGTGATACTTCCGAAGCATGGACATATGAAATGCTGGATACATAGCTGATAAGCTCGGCGGCAAGGCAAGTCTATAAGCCACCTTTCCACTCGATCAAGAATCTCAAACGGACCAATGAACTTAGGAGCTTGCCCTTCTTCCCAAATCCCATCACACCCTTCATAGGCGAGACTCGAAGCAATACCCGCTCACCGATCATGAAAGCCAAACCTCGAACCTTGCGGTCGGCATAACTCTTTTGCCTGGACTGATCTGTACGAAGCCTATCCTGAATGATCCTGACCTTGTCCAAAGCATCCTGAACCAGATCCGTGCCCAACAACCGAACCTCTCCCGGCTCAAACCATCTAACCGGAGACTAACACCACCTACCATATAAATCCTCATAAGGAGCCATCTAGATACTCGACTGCTAGTTGTTGTTATAGGCAAACCCCGCTAAAGGAAAAAGCTAATCCTACGAGCCTCCAAAGTCAATGACACAAGCTCGGAGCATATCCTCCAAAATTTGAATAGTTCGCTCGGACTGCCCGTCCGTCTGAGGATGAAATGCTATTATCAACTCAACCCGTGTGCCCAACTCTCGAAGAACTACTCTCCAGAAATGTGAGGTAAACTGCGTACCTCAGCCCGAAATGATAGACACGGGCACTCCATGAAGGTGAACAATCTCTAGGATATGGATCTCATCTAACCCTTAAGAAGAATAGGAGACTGCCTCAGGAATGAAGTGCACTGACTTGGTTAGCCGATCAACAATGACCCATACTGCATCAACCGTCCTCCGAGTCTGTGGGTGTCCAACAATGAAATCTATAGTGATCCGCTCCCACTTCCACTCGGGAAGCTCAATACTCTGTAATGAACCACCGGGACTCTAATGCTAATACTTAATCTGCTAGTAATTCAAGCACCAAGCCACATATGTAACGATATCCTTCTTCATTCTCCGCCACCAATAATGTTGCCTCAAATCCAGATACATCTTTGCATCGCTCGGATGAATAGAGTAGCGGGAGCTATGGGCCTCCTATAAAATCAACTCTCAGAGTCCATCCACATTAGGCACACAAACTCGAACCTACAATCTCAAAACTCTATCATCACCTAAGGTAACCTGTTTGGCACCTCTGTGCTGCACTGCATATCTAAGGACACACAAATGAGGATCATCATAGTATCGATCTCGGATACGCTCCAATAATGAAGAACGAGCGAATGTGCAAGCTAACACTCAGTTGGGCTCAGACACGTCCAAACTCATGAACTGATTGGCCAAAGACTGAACATCCAAAGCAAGCAGTCCCACCGATCGAAATATAAGCAAGACTAACCATACTGGTTGACTTCCTACTCAAAGCATCAACCACCACATTGGTCTTTCCCGGATGATATAGGATGGTGATATAATAATCTTTCAACAACTCCTACCACCTCCTCTACCTCAAATTCAACTCCTTTTGCTTGAACAAATACTGAAGAATGTTGTGATCTGTGAAAACCTCACATGCCACGCCATACAAATAATGTCTCCAAATCTTCAATGCGTGAACAATGGTTGCCAACTCCAAATCATGAACCGAATAGTCCTTTTCATCAATCTTCAACTGCCGTGAAGCATAGGCAATGACCATGCCATCCTACATCAATACTACACCAAGTCCAATACGAGATGCATCATAATAAACTGTATAAGGCCCTGAACCTATGGGCAAAACCAACACTAGTGTCATAGTCTGAGCTGTCTTGAGCTTCTAAAATCTCACCTCACACTCGTCCAACCATCTAAACTGGGTACCCATCTGGGTCAACCTGGTCATCAGGGTTGCAATAGATGAAAACCCCTCTACGAATAGACCATAGTAGTCTGCCAACCCCAAGAAACTCTAAATCTCTATAGCTGATGCTGGTCTAGGCCAGTTCTTGACTGCCTCAATCTTCTTTAGATCAACCTGAATACCCTCTGCAGATACGACGTGACACAGGAATGCAACTGAACTCAACCAGAACTCACACTTAGGAAACTTAACATACAAACTGACTATCCCTCAGAGTGTGAAAAACCACTCTAAGATGTTGCTCATGCTCCTCCCGGCTGCGGGAATAGATTAGAATATCACCAATGAAGACTATCACGAACGAATCCAAATAAGGCCTGAACACTCGGTTCATCAAATCCATAAAAGTTGCTGGGGCATTTGTCAACCCGAATGACATCACCAAGAACTTATAATGCCCATACCGAGTGCAGAAAGTTGTCTTAGGGACATCGAATGCCTTAATCCTAAACTAATGGTAGCCAGATCTCAAGTCAATCTTTGAAAATACCTTGGCACCCTGAAGCTAATCAAACAAATCATCAATCCTTGGCAGCAGGTACTTATTCTTAATTGTAACCTTGTTCAATTGTCGATAATCTATACACATTTGCATAGATCCATCCTTCTTCTTAACAAACAACACCGGCACACCCCAAGGCGAAACACTCGGCTTAACAAAACCCTTCTCAAGCAAGTCTTGCAACTGCTTCTTCAACTCTTTCAACTCAGGCAGGGCCATACGATACATCAGAATAGAAATAGGCTGAATGTTCGGAGCCATATCAATGCAAAAGCCAATATCCTTGTCGGGTGGCATGCTCGGCAGGTCTGGAGGAAATACCCTAGGAAACTCTCGAACAACAAGCACTGAATCACTAGAAGGGACCTCAACACTAGAATCGCGAACATAAGCGAAATCGGCCAAACACCCCTTCTCGACCATATGCCATGCCTTCACATAAAAGATAATACTACGGGTAGAATGACCAGGAGTCCCTCTCCACTCTAAATGAGGCAAAACCGGTAAGGCTAAGGTAACAGTCTTGGCATGACAATCCAAGATAGCATGGTAAGGTAATAACTAGTCCATCCCCAATATGACATCAAAATCAATCATGTCCAGAAGCAACAAATCTACACGAGTCTCAAGACCTCCAATCACCACAATAAAAGAACGATGGTCTCAATCTACCACAATAGAAGCACCCATCGGTGTAGACACATATATATGGACACTCAAGGAATCACTAGGCATGAACAAATACGGTGCAAATAAGATGCCATATAGGAGTAGGTGGACCCTGGATCAAATAAAACTGAAGCATCTCTACCACCAACCAGAACAGTACCTGTGATAACTGTATCAGAAGCCTCATCCTCAGGCCTGGCTGGAAGAGGATAACATCGGGGCTGGGCCCCACCACCCTATACTACCTTTCTTGAACGGCCTGCAGCTAGCTGGCCTCCACTTCTAGAAATTTAAGCTCAACTTCTAGCACCTCTACCTCAACCTCTAGCACCTCTACCCCCACCTATAGCTGGTTGGGCGGCCTGTGGAATACCAAGTGCCTGAACCATAATACGGGAACTCTGCTGCTGCAACTGGGTACCCACCAATCTCGGACAAGCCCTCCTGATATGACAATACTCACTACACTCATAGCATCCACCCGAGTGTCGCGGATGAGGAAGCTGAGATTGACCCTGGCGACCTGAATGACCACGCCAAAAACTCTAAAGTGGTGGTGCACTGATAGGAACTAGTGGTGCATTGTAGGGCTGCTGATCAGAATACTGCATGTGAGAACCACGACCACCTAAAGCACCGTGAGAAACCTGAAGTGCTGACTGAAAGGGCCTAGGAGGATGGCCTCTACCATACGAATCCCTACCTCCAGATGAGGCACCACTAAATCTGCCTGAATGATGGGGTCTCTTGTCTGCCCCATGACCACCCCCCTGTGATAGAACCATCCCAACTCTCCGGGCCACATTGGTCGCCTCTTGGAAAGTTATGTCACTCCCAATCTCTCTAACCATCTAAAGACGAATCGGCTGAATAATTCCATCAATGAACCTCCTCACCCTCTCTCACTCAGTAGGAAATATGATAAGAGCATGACTATCCAAATCGATAAATCTGATCTCATACTGGGTGACAATCATAGAGCCCTTCTGGAGACGCTCAAACTGCCTTCGATAGGCCTCTCTCTGTGTGATAGGGAAAAACTTCTCCAGAAATAGCTGCATGTACTACTCCCAAGTCAAGGCTGGTGATTCGGCTTGTCTAGCCAAGCAATAACCTCTCCACCAAGTCTTGTCGAATCCAGATAAGCGAAAAGTGACAAAGTCGACCCCATTTGTCTCAATTATACCCATGTTCCTAAGAACCTAGTGACAGTTGTCTAGATAATCCTAGGGATCCTCAGTAGATGCACTGCTGAAAGTAGTAGTGAAGAGCTTGGTGAACCTGTCCAATCTCCACAAAGCATCGGCAGACATAGCTGCTCCATCGCCAGTCTGAGCTACCACACCCGGGTGAACTACTTCAACTGGCAGAACTGCTGGAGTCTGAAACTGGGGAGCCATCTGCTCCGAAGTGTGAGTAGCAGGAGTCTGGGCTCCTCCTCCAACCCGAGAGACAGCTAGTGCTACAGGAAGCAAGCCTGCCCGGGTGACACTCTCCATAAGGCCCACTAGACGGACCAGAGCATCTTGAAGAACTCAGGTAGAAATAAACCCCTCTAGGACCTGAGCTGGTCCCACCGAAACTATTAGGGCAAGAACCTTATCATCAAAATCAACCTGACGCTCTGCCGCTAGTGCTGCTACTCTGGGTTGAGCTCTACCCCTGCCTCGGCCTTGCCCTTTGCCCCTCGTGGGAGCTGTTGTCGAGGGCTCGGGCTACTGATTGGTGGATGAGGAAGCGCGTGTTCTCTCCGTTTGCAAAAGAACAGAGTAGAAATTCAATTAGCTTTGAGAAACCAAATCGCACGACAAGAAAGAAAAAATGTAAAGTTTTTCCTAACTTTATAGCCTCTGGGGTATAAATACAGATGTCTCCGTACCGATCCCTCAGACTCTACTAAGCTTGTCCGTGAATTGTGAGAACTATGTAACCTAGAGCACTGATACCAACTTGTCACGTCCCTGATTTCCCACCCTCAGTAGTCGTGATGGCGCCTACACGTAGAAGCTAGGTAAGCCACGAAATGTAGAAATTCTAAATCTTTCAATTTAATCCTTTTTAACAACTTGAATTAACAGGTAATCAATATTTCAAAATTTATGATAAACAAAAATAAGCGCAAGATTTAAACAACTAAAAAAACGAAGCTAGTATTATGACACAAATATACTCTTCTACACGGAATCCGGTGTCACAATATTCACGAACGGACTAAGATTACTGTAACAACTGTCTGAAAGAAATACAATCTGTCTCGAAATCTAATGAAAATAGAGTACATAGTGAAATAGAAGAGAACACTGAGCCTTTAGACGCCTGCAGGACTACCTCGGGATCTCTGACAGGGCTGAACGTTGGTTCCCCAAGTGCTACTGTCCAAATGCTGCTCCGGCATCTGCACATAGTGTAGAGTGTAGCATCAGCACAACCGACCCCATGTACTGGTAAGTGCCTGGCCTAATCTCGGCAAGGTAGTGATAAGGCTAGGACCAGACTCCAGATAAACCTGTGCAATTATATAATATATAGCGGAAAAATAAACAAGAATAAACAATTTAAATGGAAGGGGGTACGTGCTACGAGGAAAATGTCAAATCCAGCAGGAACTCAAATAATTCAAAATCTTCAACGAAACAATAATAATACTATTGCGGCGCCCAACCCAATCCCTTATCATTTATCACTATTGCAGCATGCAACTCAATCTATTTATATCACTGTTGCGGCGTGCAACCCGATCCAATATATCATTGTTTTGGTGTGCAACCCGATCCAATATAACATTGTTGCGGCATGCAACCCGATCCATATTTAGTATTATTGCGGCGTGCAACCCGATCCCTTATAACATTGTTGCGATGTGCAATCCGATCCATATATTTATATACCTTTAGCAATAACCATAACAAGAGTCCCCGCAAAGGGATCAACAATACACTACACTATCCCGGCAAGGGAGAATCAGCTATAACCAATCTTAACTCAACTTCTACTCATCTCAGCTAACACCAACGCTCAATCATAAGTAATTTCCATGAAAACAAAATTAATCCTTGCTCAATATCGAGAATCATCAATTAAAGCATATGTAGTATCATTAAGAACACCACAAATTGCAATTAAGACTCATCGTCATGCTCGACACCAATGTACAGATACTCGTCACCATGCTTATACGTCGTACTCAACAAGAAGCAAATAGCAAATAGGACATAACTACTAATCCCTCAAGCTAAGGTTAGACCGAACACTTATCTCGAACTTCCATGGCCAACTCAAGCCTCCAACACCACTTTCCCTTCAAATTTGGCTCCAATTCAATCGTATCTATACATAATCGACTTAATAACATCAATAAATGCTAAACAATCCAATTCCAATACTTAATTATAGCTTTCTAATCATTCTTTTCAAAAATTCAAAAGTTGACCCCGAGCCCGCTTGGTCAAAACTCGAGATTCGGACCAAAACCCGATCGTCCATTCACCCACTATCTCGAATATATAGTTCGTTTTAAAATCCGACCCCAAAACGAGGCTAAATTCCCAAATAATCAAAAAGCCCTAACTGTACCCACATCCCTAATTTTCTACCCTTAATCCCATGTTTTAGGCCAAGAAATCTAGTGGGTGTTGATAAAAAATGGAAGAACACGAGTCAAAGATTACATGCCCAAGAGGTTATGATGAAGAAATTCTTCAAAAATCACCCAAGAGGTGTGGAGAAGGAGGAGTTTGTGAAAAATGGGTTAAATCCCGTAAAGAATTATGTTTTTGGAACTTAAAATAAATGGGCGATTTTGGTCTATGCGATCGCGGACAAGGGAATGCGATCGCATAGGGTAAAGGGGACTGGGCATTACGATCGCAGACAATGCTATGCGATCATATAGAAGAAAACCAGGATGGGGCTAACTCATTGCAATCGTGAAGGAAATAGTAAAATCGCATAGAACAAAAATGGACCTCTCATATTATGCCCTATGTGATCGCGGAAGGAAATATGCGATCGCATAGCACAAAATAGAATCCCTGAAATTTACACTATGTGATCGCAAACTTCTCTATGCGATCGCATAGCACAAACACCTCGACACTAGCAAACAGCAAATTCTGCAACTTTCCTAAGTCCAAAAATACTCCGACGCCTATCCAAAACTCAACCGAGCCCTTGGGGATCCAAAACAAATATACACACATCCTTAAGAATATCTTACGGACATATTCGTGCACTCAAATCACAAAAATAACATCATGAACATTGAATTAAACCTCAAGATCAATGAAATTTCTCAAAACTTCTTTAAACATCAAATTTTCATTTAAGGTCCAAATCACGTCTAATGGATTCTGTTTCTTACCAAACTTCACAGAATTAACTTAAATCATATATAAGACCTGTACCAGGCACCATAACCAAAAATACAGGCCCAATATCAATATGTCCTAATCAAAATTCATTTCCAAACCTCATAAACAATTCCAGAAAACAATTTTCTTTAAAAGTTCATTTCTCGGGCTTGGGACCTTGGAATTCGATTCCGAGCATACGCCCAAGTCCCATATTTTCCTATGGACCCTCCGGGACCATAAAATCACGGGTCCGGGTCCGTTTACCCAAAACATTGACCGAAGTCAAATTAATTCATTTTATAGTCAAAATTTATCATTTTTCACAGATTTGCACATATAGACATTTCGACTACACGCCCGGGCTGTGCACATAAATTGAGGTGATGCTAAAAGAGGTTTCTAAAGCCTCAAAACTCAGGATTCGTTTAAAAAATAAGTGATGACCTTTTGGGTCATCACAATTTTCTAGGCTTTATATAGTATAAAAAGACAGTGTAGATCTTTCTCTTTCATTCTAGTAATATATCCCCCAACATTAATTCTCCTAAAATTCTCTTAGACCCCTTTAGAAAAGGCTAAGTCAAAAGTGAATCTACTAGTATTTAGTGTGAGGAAGCTTTTATCATCACTGTAATATCTATTGTCTAGTTGTATTGACTTTGGAGATTCACTGGAGGTGGATTTAGCCACCATAGAAGTGTAGCTATCTCTTTAACAAGGTATGTAGGGCAACTTTCTTTCCTTACACGACTTGGTGTAAACGTCTTTCTCTCCAAAGAATTTCTACGTTGTAAGACTGGTTTGTTCTAAGCCCTTCCAATTAATGCTGCTTTTGTTCTTATATGTATCTCACCAGTAATATTATGTTTCTCTCAAGTTGAAGTGTTTTTAGATAGTATTCCGAAGTCAAAAAGTATGGTTCAATCTAAGATGATCTTGGTATTTTCTAAAAAATTGACTTTGCAAGGTCGGGTATGACACCTATTGTGCAACCACTAATCAGTTGGGTACGATGAGGCATGATATGATATATTACCAAGCCTGTGTGTGTCCCAGTATGATGAAGTGTGATGTGAGGTTATTGAGTCCTCTTGAGGCCAGTTCGCCAAGTTATGTTAAGACCGGGTACAACCGAGGCCTCATAAGGCCATGTACGACTGAGTCCGCTATGATTTGGGATATGAAGAAATCTGTGATGGCTACCAAGTCCTCTTATGGTATACTACACTGAGTCCTATTGAGGCTAGGTACAATCGAGATCTCATGAGGCCGGGTGCGACTGAGTCCTCTATGAGGCCGGGTATGTTGTAATTAATGTATGGCCCCAAAGAGTGGATTGGTTTTACATATATATATATATATATTTATATATATATATCTATATATATATATAAATATCTATATCTATATATATGTATATATTGGCTTTATCGAGCCGCGCTATAGTTAGTCGGGTACAACACCTACTGAGCAACTATTGATCAGTTGGGTAGGATAAGGCATGATATGAGATATTACAAAGAATGTGTGTGTCCGAGTATGATGATGTGATGTGAGGTTACCGAGTCCTCTTGAGGCCGGTTAGTCGAGCTTTGTTATGATCGGGTACTGCCGATACCTCGTAAGGCAGCGTATGACCGAGTCCTCTATGAGGCCGGGTATGAAGCAATCTGTTATGTGGGCTACCGAGTCCTCTTGAAGCCTACTACATCGAGTCTTGTTGAGGCCAGGTACAATCGATACTTCATGAGGCTGGGTGCGATCGACTCCTCTATGAGGATGGGTATGCTGTAATTAATGCATGGACCCAAAGAATGGCTTGGTTTACAAAAGCTTGCATACATTCATGATTCATGGTTATATTGGGGTACGCCCCTGGTGGCTTGTCCACAGTATCCCAATTGAACTTGTGTATTTCGATCTCTTATGTTATTCCTTTGATTAATGCACGTCATCTATTCTACATACTTAGTACATCTTTCGTACTGAGACCCCTTTCTTTGGGTGCTGTGTTCATTTTGTAGGGTGTTTGTTCCAGCTGTTGGTCATTGCACTCCACTTCTACGGAGTAGCGGTTTAAAAGTCACTAGCTACCGAAGTGTATGCTCTAATTATTTTGGGTATGGTGGGGCCCCGTGCCAACAAATTTTGTACATGTATTATGTGTTGATACTCCTAAAGGCTTGCAGCGTAGACTAGTGGTTGGGTATATGTAAAATATGGTTGTGACTGTGATGACAACATATGTATATGTTATATGTTATATATATCAATTCTAAAGTCTCCTTCACAGTCAGAAGTGTACTTGTTAAATCTTGCACTATTACTCGGAGGCCTCGGAGGCCCCGATTCTATGATAAAAGGGTCTAAGCATGGGCGTCGGTTCATAAGGGCCTTTGAAGGTCCGTCGCACATCCCAAGGTTGAGGTATGACAAACTTGGTATCAGAGCAAGTTTATCCTAGGGAGTCTGCAAGCCGTATCTAGTAAAGTCTTGTTTATGGCGATGTTGTGCACCATACTTATAATAAAAGGCCATGGATATCTAGGGTGAATAACTTACTTTCTGATCTAGATTGTGCACTAGAGCAGCGTCATAAGTAATTTCTTCTAATGCTCATCATGTTTATGTTTATAGTGATGCCTAACACGAGAGGCCAGGAAATTATTCACATATTATATGAAGAAGAAGGAGAAGGTACTGACCAGGTTACACCCACCCCTATGGGTCAACATGATCCCAACGATGAGGCTGATACTGAGATGTTTGGGGATAGACCCAATACCCCGGGAAGGGCAAAGAGAAGAAAATGTGCCCCCTGTTCCTCCCCTATTGGCTCAATTAGTTGCTTATCACGACAAACATCAAGCCCCTGCCATCTCAGATAGAGTAGTTAGTACAAGAATTTGGGATTTGATAAATTTGGACCCCTCAATATTTACAGGAACTGATCCAAACGAGGATCCCCAGAATTTTCTAGATCAAATGTAGCGGACCTTATGAGTTATTCTTGCCACTGATTCAGAGTCCATGGAGCTTTCCTTATACAGATTATGGGATATTGTTGTGACTTGGTATGAGACTTGTGAATAATCTAGGGGACCTCTTTCTTCTCCAGTAGGACAGAGGGAGTTTTCTCAGTCATTTCTGCAGTAGTACTTACCTATTAAGCTTGGCCGAGCTATGTAAGATAGATTCTTACATTATAAGTAGGGTAAAAAAAGTGTTCGAGAGTACAATATGCAATTTAACTCGTTTTCCAAGTATGCTCCTTTGGTTGTTGCCAAGATGAGTGATATAGTACACCTATTTGTGGATAGTTTGGGACAACATTTGATTATGAATGCACCACTGCTTCTCTAAGTCTAACTATGGATATTGCTCGTATTCAAGCCTATGCGTAGATCTTGGAGGCTCAAAAAAGGCAATTGCAGGTAGTTCGAGTGCATGATCAGGGCAAACATAAAAGATCCTGATCTACAGTTAATATGGGTGAGCCTCGAGGTGACCTCAAACCGTTGTTTCCGCATCACTTATCTTATCTGGTGGCTAATGTTACAATATAGCCCAAGGGTCAGCATCGTGATCGGACCACTTATTCCAGTTAAAGTCGGAATCTATGGGGCAGAGCTCATAATAGAGTGGAGACCCTAGTAAGGTGAGGCCCCTAGCAGAGCATTGCGGCCGGTGTGGTAGGAATCATTTTGGCATTTTTCGCCAAGATTGAGATTTATTCTGCTCTTGTGTGCAGCTTGGTCACATTATACACTATTGGCCAACGAGCAATGTGGGAAACATGAAGTCGCCAATGGGATCAGTAGTGGCCTCGTCATCATTTGCAGGCCCTCTTGAGAATGGTATGCAACCGTTAGTCGGAAGAGGTAGAGGAAGAGGTGGAGCATCTAACTCAGGTGGATAGCAGAACCTATATATGCATTGTCGGGATGCCAAAACATAGAGTCATCATCGTATGTGGTTACAGGTATATTATCTGTGTTTCTCTATTAGTATGTGCACTCTGATGGATCTGTTACACCCCATGTTTTCGTACATGAGAGTACGTCGTAAGTCAATTGGTGTAAGATAAAAAATGAGATCATCTTTTAAATTACATACCATAAGTTAATAATGTTAATTTTGAGGTAACAAATATTTAATATCATGAACTGCAAGTACCAAGAAGGTTGGAAGGCTTAAAAGCTAAACGAATTGAAGAAAATAAGTTTCGTCGAAAGTTGACAAGTTGAGAATGTATAACATGTACTTTGCGGTGAACTAGGGTGCTTAACATTATAATGAGGTTATGTTATGAGTTATTTTCATCATATGATAGTTGTGTGTTATGTTTTGAAGTCAAAGTTGTGGAACAAAAGTTGGCTAAGCTCATAACAAGTTACATTCATAAATGTGCTTAATATTAGGTCAAATATAGCTGAGCTTTTATCCCAATATACCTGGAATTACAGGGTTATCAACCTACCAAAATGAAGATCTACGATTCTTGTTTCTAACACATTTAATTGTTTGTCAATACTACATCCGAGTAGAGATATATTCGTGTTTTCACGAGACTGCACAAGCATCTCTCATGGGATGCACAAAGTCAGTGTAAAACTCCAGCTTCTATTTAAGTCAATTCTAAATTGTTTTCACTCATTTTTATCGTCCAAAATAGTTCCTAAACCCCTCCTAAACTCTCTCCAAGGGTTCCTCCATGATTCTAGGATGAAAACCTAAGATAAAAACATGAATCCAAAGCTAGAAACCTCGTGGTGCTTGCTAGATCGTAGTTCTTCAACTTGTGACTGTTTTGAAGGGTTCTTCAAAGTAAAGTAACCTCAGGTTTCATATTGTTCTTATTTTTTAAGGTAATAATCATTCCCTCTTTCATATATGTTATATTTTTAAGGCGAACTACAAGTGTTTACATACCAACTTGAACACCAAAAGTTGATTTAAGAAGAGAACACACCACCTATAGTGTTGTGGTGTCATTGAGGATAATTATGAGTTGTGTTTGGCTGAAATTTCAAGTTGTTTCTACTATCTATGGTGATTATAATAGGATACTAATTGTGCTTAAGCTTGCTTGTATGTTGGTGAAGTTGTTAGGATGATAAACTATAAGATAATACTTGGATTAGCTTAAGATGTTGTTATTCTTAATGGATTGATTTGAAAATTGCTCTTATGGACTTTAAGTTGCTGGAAATTATGGAAAAACAGTTGTCTATGATATCGTCATGATTATGTCGGTTTACATGTCAATCCTTTTGAGAAAATTGGTAGCTAGAAATGGAAATGGCTATAAGGCACTTGGAAGTTGCCGACAATGATATTATCTTGTTTTAGGCTATTTCGGGTAACTTTAAAATTGACTACAATGATGGAAATCCTTTAAAAGGTATTGGTTATTATTCTTAATATATTATTAAGTTCGATAATGAATGATAATGGGGTTGAATGGTGCTAAAGGGATTCAATACGAGCTTGCCGCTCGTCGTGATATGTTGATGATTTGTTAATGAAATATTTTGTACCCTATTATGATGATGTTATTATTGAATTTCTCTGGTTGTTGTTGTTGGTATATGGTATTGGATAAGGCCCTAGTTATAGGGGATATGCTGCCCAAATTTAAATAAACGAGCTACTAGTTTAAGTTGCGGACTTAGCCTTTACTCAGCACTGATTTTGAATCTCCATATGCTATGGTAGATTGAGTTGAGTTGTTTGAAGAAATTCTCGGAAGGTATTAAGGACTCAACGAAGTTAAGGTATGTTAAGTCTAAATCATTCCTTCATTTTGGCATGATCCTATAACTACATGAGTTTTATAACGAGACATAAACAGAAGTTTATATTCTTGAACTTATGTACATTATCCTAGTCTCATAAGTTACATTATGTCACGACCCGGATTCCCCACCATCGGGATCGTGATGGCGCCTACTCGTGGTAGCTAGGCAAGCCAATTTACTCACCATCTTTCCATTAATAAAAACCATCATGTTGTCAATTTATTAACAAGGATAATAATAATAACATAAACTGCGGAAGTCTA
>MU675724.1:7817-23821 GCA_026770625.1 Nicotiana glauca
ATTTGAAGTTTGGATTTCAAATTACAGATCTGAAACTTGTGGAGAATGGGAGGGAGTTTTGAGAGGTTCCAAAACTTGTGTGTTAAGGCATGGGAATGCCCCTTTTATAGGCACAAGTGAGGCCTTAGCAGATTTTCAGTTTTTCTTTGTTAGTCCTTATTCATTTTCAGCCATGGTCCTTATTTTTAAACTTGTTATCCAAGTAACTACACCTATCTCTTGCAATTTACCTAAAAGTTCCCATCTAGAAGCTCCTAGGAAGTTCATTCTAAATTCCCTACCCTTGAACTACCTATTTTACCCCTGAGTTTAAACTAAATCACAGCTATAACCAAACGAATCCCTAATCTCTGCCTAATCCACATACTGGAAACTAATCCTGATTCAAACTAAAACTAACAAACTAAGACTTGACTAATTAAGCTAAGACTGAATTAAACAAGACTAACATGAGTCAATTCAAACCAAAACTGATTAAAAATTAACAAAAAACAAGGGCTAAACTCATGTCTAAAATAGAATTAAACTAAATTAGCACAATTTCATGAACAAAACCAATAATGAATCAACATAAAACGAATTTTAACCTAATAATCAAACTAAAAATCAAAATCGAACAAACAAGAATCAACTAATCGATTATGCCACAAAATTAGAGCAAAGTTAATCAAAACTAACAATGAAAATTAACTAGATATTAACAGACATGAAAACAGAAACAAAGAGAAAAAATTAGACAAAGGAAAAGGGAAAACTCAGAACTCACTGAAATGGCTCAAAAAAATTCAGAATTCGAACCATCTTGGGGATATTTGACCTTTGCCAAAGGCGACTTCTTCACGAGGAGAATGAGAGGGCCATGTAGTACCAATTTGATAGAATTTCAGAGAAATTGGGGTTTCCGGCCGAATTTTGATTTAATATTCGAGACATCTCGGGCAGATTCGAGGGAAAACAACTGTGGATTTAGAAAGAGGGTGGTGAGGAGATTCAGGGGTGTATATTTGGTCGAATTTGGACGAGTTTGCATCTTGGCCGGAATATTTTGATTCAAGATTCGACGGCTTGGGATGGGATTCTAGAAAAACTAAGTTGGGGATTGGAAAGAGGAGAGGAAGGGGAACTTGTGGTGAAATTTTGGGGTCGTTTGGAGCTTCGACGCCGGCGGAGGCGATTTCGGCCGACGGTGGACGGTGGAAGGCGGTGGGAGATGACGGGGGTGAGTTTGGTACGAGGAAGATGATCGTTTTGTCTCTATAATTCTATAGAGATTATTATGTTTTTATGTAATATCTCTGAATGGTTCTGAACCGTTGATTTAAGGAAGATGAACGGACAGGATCGAAAGCGCACAAAAACGGGGTCGTTTTGGGTATTACTGAGATGGACTGGACCGGGTAGGGTGACTTGGGCTGCTACTGGGTCGTGTTTCGATTTGGGCCAGGCGAATTATATTGACAAGAGGCCCATTTCGAGTTTTCTTATACCAAATAACCTTCTTTTTTTTAATTATTTACCTTTCATTTGTTCTCTTCCTTTATTTCTTTTATTTATCTTTCTTTTCATTTTGTATTTTTATATTTTTTCTGATTTATAAAAATGCAAAAAATTAAAATGAAACCTAATTTATTTCCAAGATTAAGCTAATTAATTCCTAAAATTGTTTAAAATCTATTTCGCGATAAATTCAACAATTAACAATTAAAAATACAAAAGTGGACTATTTTTTGTTATTTTCTTTATATTTTGTTCTAAAAACAAATTAACCCCTAATTAATCCTAAAATATGAAGTTAAATCCTAAATGCAAATGCCAAATGTATTTTTTTTTGTATTTTTTATATGAATTAAAATGCACAAATAAAAAGCAAACAATTAATAGAAAATAACACAAAATTCACAAAATTGCAAAATAATTAAAGAAATTATTTTGTTTGAATTTTTGGGAATAATTCATATATAGGGCAAAAATCACGTGCTCACAACTGTCACGACTCCAACCCCAGTCATGATGGCGCCCAACACACTGCTAGGCAAACCCGACCTTTTCACTAACATTTCCCAACTTAAAACATATTATAGATATACAACAGGGGAAAATACTAATCCATTGTATTGAAAGTCTAGGAATACTGAATAAATGTGCGGAAGTTTAACAAAATACTGCCAAAATAGCCCAATAGAATCCGGTGTCACGAATATGAGCCTCTAATACAGAATGTCAACCTACTACAAGTCTATCTAAGACATGCGGAATAAAAGATAGAGATAGAAGGGAGAGATCAAGGCTGCAAACGCCATGCAACTACCTCAATACTCACAGATACTGCTGTCCAGCTAAACAAGTCCCCACTCAGCCTGTAGGGTACCTGGATCAGCACGCAAGGTGCAAGGAGTAATGTGAGTACTCCAACCCAGTGAGTAATAAGCATAAATAAAGACTGAAAATAAGAAATCATGGAATAATACAAAGTAAACTATAACTGGCAGTCCAGAACATTTAATAGTGAAGCAACAAGCCGATGAAATAAGAGTACATAAATACTATGACAGGTAAACCAGATAAGTAACAAATGCATGAATGCAATGCAACACAGAGAACGATACACTCTAGTACTCGTCGCGACATGCAACCCGATCCATTTAACGTCGACGACGCTCACTGGGGGTGTGTACAGACTCCGGAGGGGCTCCTACAGCCCAAGCGCAAATAATTAAGCCATCTCGTGGCACAAACCAGGCTCTAGGCCTCAATATCAATATAATACCGCTGCGGCGCGCAGCCCGATCCATGCTCAGTCCAGAAATTCACATAAGCCTCTCGGGCAATATTAAAATAATAGGTTCTCAACTCAGAATGTCAATAAAAGTAGTGTTTAGGTTTTCAAATCTTAGAAAGATGGCTGAGCATTTCAAAACAGTATTTAAACTTAGGACTGAAATCAATTAGCATGTCAAATAATGTGAAAACAGTGATAGCTATCCCTGAAGGATTCAAATAATTGGTACAAAGCCCAAATATAACAATTTAGTCAAAGTGGGATGATTTCAAACAAGTCTTAGCCGAAAGCACTGTATATCATCACTTGGGACGGACCAAGTCACAATCCCCAACAACAAATGACCCCGCACTCGTAATGGAGCATGTCTCTCGCCTCAATATAGCATTACAATGTGAAATTCCGGGATTTTGAAACCCTCAGGACATCATTTACATCTATTACTCACCTCAAGCCGGCCAAAAGTCTAGCTCGCTATGCCTTTTCCTCTCGAATCGACCTCCTCGTGTGTCGACTCTGATAAAAAACCACAAGGAATACATTACAATAGGCTAAGGGAACATAACCCAATCGAAAAGACTCGAAAAATATCGAAAATCACGAAATTGGCAAAACTCGAGCCCCGTGCACACTTCTCGAAAAATCAAAAAAATTACACCACCGGATTCCTTATCTCGCCACGAGCCTATAAATTTCAAATTTACCAAAATCCGAGCTCAACTGCTCCCTCAAACTCCATATTTTTCATTCAGAAAGCCAAGCCCTAGTTCTTCCATTTTTAATCAAATTTCCATGAATTTAAGTGTTGATTCTTTAATAAAATGATATTTCTAGGTCATAAGACTCTCCTCCAATCAATTCCCGTCGAAACCCTCTTTAATCCTTGTCAAAAAGCTCCCAAGGTTGCTCAACAATGGTGAAAATAGGACCTAGCTAGCGGAGGAAATGATATAAATCTGCCCAGTTATTTCCGCATTTGCGGCTACTTAGCTGCATCTGTGGCTTCCTCTCATGCGTTCCAAGTCCGCTCCTGCGGAATTTAAATTAAGGTCCACGACCGCTTCTGCGGTCCATAAGTCGCTTCTGCGACTCCACTTTTGCGGACTTCTTCCGCTTCTGCGGAATACCAAAAAACCTCCAGGTCCGCTTCTGCGACCTCCTTCCCGCATCTGCTTCTTCGCAGATGCGGTCCCCCTCAACGCTTCTGCGGGAACAACCTAAGTCCCAGGCCTTCGTATCTGCGGTTCCTTCCTCCGCTTCTACGTGACCGCACCTGCAGTCCTATAACCGCAGGTGCGAAAACACCAGATACCAGTATCCCTTTTCCTTGCAAAAATCGTAAAACTCTCCGTTTAACTATCCGAGCTCACCCGGAGGCCTCCGGGACTTCAACCAAAAGTGCCAACCCATTCTAAAACATCGTCCAAACTTGCTCCAATCATCAAAACACATCTAACAATGCTAAAATCATCAATTCTCATTAGATTCAAGCCTAAGTTCTCCAAAAACTTTTGAATTACGCATTCGACAAAAAACCCAACCAAAACACCTCCGAATGACCTAAAATTTTGCACACACATCCAAAATCAGCTAACGGAGCTACAACAACTCTCGGAATTCCATTCCGACCCTCAGATCAAAATATCACCTATCAACCGGAATTCGCCAAAATACTAACTTCGCCAATTCAAGCCTAATTCTACACCAGACCTCCAAAATCACTTCCGATCACACTCCTAAGCCACAAATCACCTCCCAAAGCTAACCGAATCACCGGTAATCACATCCGAGCCTTCTATTTCATAAGTCAACGTCTGGTTGACTTTTCTAAACCAACCCTTCCTTAAAGAGACTAAGTGTCTCAATTCCTACCGAAACCAATCCAATTCAACCCTAACACACCAAATACCGATAAGGAAACATGAAGAAACATAAAAGGGGGAAAACGAGGCGGTAACACATAAGACGACGATTTGGGTTGTCACATCCTCCCCAGCTTAAACAAATGATCATCCTCGAGCGGGTCAAGAAATATACCTGGAGTCTCAAATAGGTGAGGATATCTGCTCCGCATCTCCCGCTCGGTCTCCCAGGTAGCCTCCTCCATGAGCCGACCTCTCCACTGCGCCTTCATCGAAGCTATATCCTTTGATCTCAATTTCCGAACTTGACGACCCAATATAGCCACTGGCTCCACTTCATAGGTAAAATCATCATCCAACTGAACCGTGCTGACGTCCAACACATGAGACGGTCCCCAACATAATTCCGGAGCATAGAAACATGGAATACCGGATGAACACCCGACAAGCTGGGTGGCAAGGCAAGCATATAGGACACCTCTCCAATCCTCCTGATTACGTCAAAAGGCTCAATGAACCGCGGACAACTTCCCTTTCTTTCCAAACCTCATGACGCCCTTCATGGGCGAAACCTTCATCAAGACTTTCTCGCCCACCATATAAGATACATCTCGAACCTTCCGGTCCGCATAACTCTTCTGACGTTACTGAGCTGTACGAAGTCTCTCCTGGATCACTTTCACCTTCTCTAAGGCATCTTGGACCAACTCAGTCCCTAATAGCCTAGCCTCGCCGGGCTCAAACCAACCAATCAGAGATCTACACCGCCTCACATATAAGGCCTCATACGGTGCTATCTGAATGCTGGATTAATAGTTGTTGTTGTAGGCAAACTCTGCAAGTGGCAAGAACTCAAACTAAGAACCTCCAAAATCAATAACACAGGCACGCAACATATCCTCTAATATCTGAATGGTACGCTCGGACTGCCCGTCCGTCTGAGGATGAAACTCTGTGCTCAGCTCCACCTGTGTACCCAACTCCGACTGAAAAGTCCTCCAAAACTGGAAAGTGAACTAAGTACCCCTATCTGAGATAATAAAAACTGGGACCCCATGCAACCGAACAATCTCCCGGATGAAAATCCCTGCCAGCCGCTCCAAAGAATAGGTAGTACATACCGGAATGAAGTGCGCAGACTTGGTCAACCGATCCACAGTCATCCAAATCGAATCAAACTTATTCGAGGTCCGAGGAAGACCGCTCACAAAATCCATAGTAATCCTCTCCCCTTTCCACTCTGGAATATCCATCCGATGAAGTACACCACCCGGTCTCTAATGCTCATATTTCACCTGCTGACGGTTGAGACACCGAGCTACATAACCCATAATATCTTTCTTCATTATCCTTCACCAGTAGTGCTGCCTCAAATCCTAATACATCTTCGCGGCACTCGGATGAATGGAATACCGTGAGCTGTGGCCTCCTCAAGAATCAACTCTCTAAGCCCATCTATATTGGGCACACAAATCCGACCCCGCATCCTCAATACACCATCATCACCAAGGGTCACATCTCTGGCGTCGCCATGCTGAACTCTGTCCTTGAGGACAAGCAAGTGCGGATCATCATACTGGCACTCTCTGATGCGATCATATAAGGAAGACCAAGAAACCACGCAAGCCAATACCCGACTGGGCTCTGAAATGTCTAATCTTACAAACCGATTGGCCAATGCCTGAACATCAGCTGCAAAAGGCCTCTCCCCAACTGGAATGTACGCCAAACTCCCCATACTGACTACCTTTCGGCTCAAAGCATCGGCCACTATATTGGCCTTTCCCGGATGATACATAATAGTAATATCATAATCCTTTAGCACCTCAAGCCACCTCCGCTGCCTCAAATTAAGATCCTTCTGCTTGAACAAATGCTGAAGACTGCGATGATCGGTGAATACCTCACAGGATACGCCATATAAATAGTGCCTCCAAATCTTCAAAGCATGAACTATAGTAGTCAACTCTAAGTCATGAACAAGGTAGTTCTTCTCATGGGGCTTCAATTGACGAGAAGCATAAGCAATCACTCTACCCTCCTGCATTAATACACAGCCAATCCCAATTCTCGAAGCATCACAATAGAAAGTATAAGAACCTGAAGCTGATGGCAAAACTAACACTGGTGTTGTGGTCAAAGCTGTCTTGAGCCTCTGGAAGCTCTCCTCGCACTCGTACGACCATACAAATGGAGTACCCTTCTGCGTCAACTTGGTCGAGGGTAAAGCAATAGATGAAAAACCCTGAACGAACCGGCAATAATAACCCGCCAAATCGAGGAAACTATGAATCTCTGTGGCTGAAGACGATCTAGGCCAACTCTGAACCGCCTATATCTTCTTTGGATCAACTTGAATACCATCGCTGGACACCACGTGCCCCAGGAAAGCCACAGAACCGAGCCAAAACTCACACTTAGAGAACTTTGCATAAAGCTTCTCCTCCCTCAATCTCTGTAATACAACTCGCAAATGCTGTGTGTGCTCCTCCTGGCTACGCGAGTACACCAGGATATCATCAATAAAAATAATAACAAATAAATCCAGATACGACCAAAATACATTGTTCATCATATGCGTGAACGCTACTGGGCATTAGTCAGCCCAAAGGACATAACAAGAAACTCATAGTGCCCATATCTAGTCCTGAAAGCAGTCTTCATAATATCTGAATCCCTGATCTTCAACTGGTGATAGCCTGAACGTAGATCAATCTTGGAGAATACCCTTGCCCCTTGAAGCTGGTCAAATAAATCATCAATACGAGGCAGGGGATACTTGTTCTTCACCGTTACTTTGTTCAATTGCCTGTAGTCAATGCACATTCTCATGGTGCCATCCTTATTTTTCACAAACAGAACCGGTGCACCCCATGGTGACACACTAGGCCGAATGAACCCCTTTTCTAGGAGTTCCTGAAACTGATCCTTTAATTCTTTCAAATCCGTTGGTGCCATGCGATACGGAGGAATGGAAATGGGCTAAGTGCCCGGCATCAGGTCAATACCAAAATCAATATCCCTGTCCGGTGGCATGCCCGACAGGTCTGCAGGAAATACATGAGGGAAATCCCTCACAACGGAAACAAAATCAAGGCCAGGAGTCTCAGCTCCAACATCTCTCACAAATGACAAATATGAAAGGCAACCCTTCCCAACCATACGCTGGGCCTTCAAGAAATAAATAACTCTACCAGGAACATAGTTAGTCACACCTCGCCATTCGATCATCGGAACACCCGGCATAGCCAAAGTGATTGTCTTAGCATGACAGTCTAGAATAGCATGACACGGAGATAACAAGTCCATGCCCAGAATAACATCAAAGTCTACCATGCTCAATAGCAATAAATCAACTTGGGTCTCCAAACCCCTAATAGTCACAAGACAAGACCGATAAACATGGTCTACAACAATAGTATTGCCCACCCGGGTAGATACGTGCACAGGTAAAGCAAGACACCCTAGGGTCGTGCCCAAATGATGAACAAAATATGAGGATACATAAGAATAGGTAGAACCGGGATCAAATAAGACAGAGGCATCCCTATGGCAGACTGAGATAATACCTGTGATAACAGCATCCGATGCAATGGCATCTGTCCTGCCTGGAATAGCATAAAATAGAACCTGGCCACCGCCGGATCAGCCTCCACCTCTGGGGCGACCCCTGGCTGCCTGGCCTCCACCCCTAGCTGACTGGACGGGTGCTGAAGAGGCTGGAGCAGAAGATGAGGGCTGATCCCTCTACTGAGACTGACTACCACGAAGTCGAGGACACTGCCTCTTCATATGACCAAACTTACCGCACTCGTAGCAACTACCAGGTGTTAGAGGAAGGGACTGAAGGGAACCCCTCGCACCAGAATGACCAGCCGATGTACTCGGCGCAGAAGAACCCTGAGCTAAAATGGCATAAGATGAGCTCTGAGCTGGGAGGGCACTAAGTGAAGGCTGCCCCTGCTGGAACCCCTGATGACCACGTCCTGAAGATGCCCCACTATACTCTGGACGGGCCGACTGAGGAGGCTTGAAGGAACGGCCTCTACCACGCTGGAACTGGCCCCTAGACGGAGCACCACTGAAACTACCTGAACCCCGAAGCCTTTTGGCCTCCCTCTCCTTACGATCCCTGCGGCGAACCGTCTCAATATGATGATCAATGTCAATTACCTCCTAGAATGAAGCACCCAATACTCTCTCTCTAGTCATCAAAATGCGGAGGGAATAGTTGAGGCCATCCACGAACCTCCTGATCCTCTCCCGATCCGTGGGGATCATCCAAGTAGCATGACGGGCCAACTGTGAAAATCTCATCTCGTACTGGGTCACAGACATGTCTCCCTGAGTCAACCACTCAAACTGCCTACGCAGCTCCTCTCTGCGGGACTACGGTACATATTTCTCCAAGAAGAGAGTGGAGAACTGATGCCAGGTAAGGGGCGCCGCACCAACAGGCCTACGCCTCTCAAAATCCTCCCACCAGGTAAATGCAGCCCCTAAGAACTGGAAGGTAGTAAAAGCCACACCACTCGACTCCAAAATCCCTGCGGTACGAAGCATACGCTAACACTTGTCAAGAAAACCCTGGGCATCCTCGCCCTCAGCACTACTAAATATCGGAGGCTGGAGCCTACCGAATCTCTTGAGATGATGCTGCTCATCGTCGGGCATAACTGGAACCACATAGTCATGAATTGGTGCAACTGGCTGAGCTGGAGCTGCTCCCGATGTCTGCAATCCCTGCACAACCTGCTCAGGTGTGCGAACAGCGGGGGTCTGATTGCCTCCCCCAGCCTGTGAAGTAGCTGCTGTAGTAGTGGCTGAAATTGCATGAGCCAGGTGAGTGCAAAATGATAATATCTGAGCCAAGGCCTCCTGGAGACCCGGAATCACAATGGGCACTGCCGGTGCCTTAACAGGTGCTGCTGGAGCATCCACAACTGGAGTCTGGTCCTGAGATAGGGCAACTGGTGGATCAACAGGTGATGCCCTTGCTGCTCTCCCTCGACCACGACCACGACCACGACCGCGTCCACGACCTCTAGTGGCCTCAGTAGGTGGTACTGGTGGTCGTCTACCACGTCCGATAGCGTGAGTCCTCGCCATCTGCGAGATAATAGAATACAAAAATTTAGTTTTTGGATCAACAAAGTCGCACGACAAGATATTCAAGAATATAGAATTTTTCCTAGAGGTTCTGCAGCCTCTCGAGGATAAATACAGACGTCTCCGTACCGATCCGCGAGACTCTACTAAACTGGCTCTTGATTCGCGAGACCAAGTAAACTAGGCTCTGATACCAACTTGTCACGACCCCAACCCCGGTCATGATGGCGCCCAACACACTGCTAGGCAAGCCCGGTCTTTTCACAAACATTTCCCAACTTAAACATATTATCTATATACAATATAGGGGAAAATACTAAGCCATTGTATTGAAAGTCTAGGAATACTGAATAAATGTGCGGAAGTTTAACAAAAACTTCCAAAATAGATCAATAGAATCCGGTGTCACGAATATGAGCCTCTAATACAGAATGTCAACCTACTATAAGTCCGTCTAAGACATGCGAAATAAAAAATAGAGATAAAAGGGAGAGATCAAGGCTGCGAACGCCATGCAGCTACCTCAATACTCCCAGATACTGCTGCCCTGCTAAACAAGTCCTCACTCAGCCTGTGGGGTACCTGGATCTGCACGCAAGGTGCAGGGAGTAATGTGAGTACTCCAACCCAGTGAGTAATAAGCATAAATAAAGGCTGAGAATAAGAAATCATGGAATAATACAAAGTAAACTATAACTGGCAGTCCAGAACATTTAATAGTAAAGCAACAAGCCGATGAAATAAGAGTACAGAAATACTATGACATGTAAACCAGATAAGTAACAAATGCATGAATGCAATGCAACACATAGACCAGTACACTCTAGTACCTGCTGCGGCGTGCAGCTCGATCCATTTAACGTCGACGACGCTCACTGGGGGTGTGTACAGACTCCGGAGGGGCTCCTACAGCCCAAACGCAAATAATCAAGCCATCTCGTGGCACCAACCAGTCTCTCAGCCTCAATATCAATATAATACCCCTGCGGCGCATAGCCCGATCCATGCTCAGTCCAGAAATTCACATAAGCCTCTCGGGCAATATTAAAATAATAGGTTCTCAGCTCAGAATGTCAATAAAAATAGTGTTTAGTTTTTCAAATCCTAGAAAGATGGCTGAGCATTTCAAAACAGTATTTAAACTTAGGACTGAAATCAATTAGCATGTCAAATAATGTGAAAACAGTGATACCAATCCCTAAAGGATTCAAATAATTGGCACAAAAGCCCAAATATAACAATTTAGTCCAAGTAGGATGATTTTCAAACAAATCTTAGCCGAAAGCACTGCATATCATCACTCGGGACGGACCAAGTCACAATCCCTAACCACAAACGACCCCGCACTCGTCATGGAGCGCGTGTCTCGCCTCAATATAGCGTTACGATGTGAAATTCTGGGGTTTCAAACCCTCAGGACATCATTTACATCTATTACTCACCTCAAGCCGGCCAAAAGTCTAGCTCGGTATGCCTTTTCCTCTCGAATCGACCTCCTCGTGCGTCGAATCTGATCAAAACCACAAGGAATATGTTACAATAGGCTAAGGGAACATAACCCAATCGAAAAGACTCGAAAATATCGAAAATCACGAAATTGGAAAAACCTGAGCCCCGGGCCCACTTCTCGAAAAATCAGAAAATTCACATCACCGGATTTCTTATCTCTCCACGAGTCTTTACATATCAAATTTACCAAAATCTGAGCTCAAATGCTCCCTCAAACTCCAGATTTTTCATTCAAAAAGCCAAGCCCTAGTTCTTCCATTTTTAATCAAATTTCCATGAATTTAAGTGTTGATTCTTCAATAAAATGATGTTTCTAGGTCATAAGACTCACCTCCAATCAATTTCCGTCGAAACCCTCTTTAATCCTCGTCAAAAGCTCCCAAGGTTGCTCAACAATGGTGAAAATAAGACCTAGCTCGCGGAGGAAATGATATAAATCTGCCCAGTTATTTCCGCATCTGCGGCTTCCTCTCCTGTGGTACAAGTCCGCTCCTGCGGAATTTCAATTAAGGGCCACGAACGCTTCTGCGGTCCATAAGTCACTTCTGCGACTCTGCTTCTGCAGACTTCTTCCGCTTCTGCGGAATACCAAAAAATCTCCAGGTCCGCTTCTGCGACCTCCTTCCCGCATTTGCTTCTTCGCAGATGCGGTCCCCCTCACCGCTTCTGCGGGAACAACCTAAGTCCCAGGCCTTTGCATCTGCGGTTCCTTCCTCCGCTTCTGCGTGACTGCACCTGCGGTCCCATAACCGCAGGTGAAAAAACACCAGATACCAGCAACCCTTTTCCTTGCAAAAATCCCAAAACTCTCCGTTTAACCATCCGAGCTCACCCCGAGGCCTCCGGGACCTCAACCAAAAGTGCCATCCCATTTTAAAATATCGTCCAAACTTGCTCCAATCATCAAAACACATCTAATAACGCTAAAATCATCAATTCTCATTAGATTCAAGCATAAGTTCTCCAAAAACTTCCGAATTACGCATTCTATAAAAAACCCGACCAAAACGTCTCCGAATGATCTGAAATTTTGCACTCACATCCAAAATCACTTAACGGAGCTACAACAACTCTCGGAATTCCATTCCGACCCTCGGATCAAAATCTCACCTATCAACCGGAATTTGCCAAAATACTAACTTCGCCAATTCAAGCCTAATTCTACACCGGACCTCCAAAATCACTTCCGATCACACTCCTAAGTCACAAATCACCTCCCGAAGCTAATCGAATCATCGGAAATCACATCCTAGCCTTCTATCTCATAAGTCAACGTCCGGTTGACTTTTCCAAACCAACCCTTCCTTAAAGAGACTAAGTGTCTCAATTCCTACCAGAACCAATGCAATTCAACTCTAACACACCAAATACCGATGACGAAACATAAAGAAGTATAAAATGGGGAAAACGGGGCGGTAACACATGAGACGACGGGTTGGGTCGTCACACATACTACGCTTCCAACCTCCAAATCCACTCCCCAAAAATGGTACAGGAACTAGGGACACACCAGGCACATCAGACGACATAAAAATAGAGGGGATGCAGGATCAGGAGTATACGCAGAAGAAGCAGCACCAGTCATGGTTATAACAACTAAATCACCAACGAATACTGTAGACTGAAATCAAAATCCAACACATGCAAAAGAGAGATACAAATACCAGCCTTCTTCGCAACCTGAAGAAGTAAGGCCTTGATATAGCAAGACATCTTCAGCAAATAAACGGATATGGAAGAACTCCTAGCTCCGAAAAATCAATCAAAACCCTAGCTCGAACAAAACTTGAATTCCAGCTACCACACAGTAGAGATTCACTATGATCTACCGTAAAAATAGATTGAAACACGATGCAATAAACTATTTTTGGCGAAAATCACACAAAAAAATCATGGAGCTCCGACGAAGACCAATCTCGATGAAAATTGAATGAAACAAATAGGGGGAACATCGTTCTACGCAGACAAGCAAAATCTAAACAAGCTCTCGCTCTGATACCATGTCAAACCAGAAAAAAACAAGTCCAGAAATCGAAGCTCATCAATGGAGGTTGAAGATTTTCTGGAAGGTTCTTCATCGCAGAAACATAAGAGAGAGAAGATGAAAGAATAACCGGCCAGGCTTTCACATTTGTGGCCTCATTGTATTTATAATATGTCCATACAATATAAAGAATGGCTATACTACTAAAATAACCATTATGCTATGTTGACCAAGAATAAAAGGCTAACTAGTGTAAAAGACTATACAAGGCTAAGCATAAAATAAAGAGAAATTTTCATAAAGCACTATCTTTTAGTGGTAATTAGCTATCTATAGATACCATTTGCTATATTACAAATTGTAAATACGTTTACTGTTCTTATAAGATATATTAGGTGTATTTAAGCTACTGTATTCAAGAATACAGTAGCAAATATAGGCGTAAATCAGGGAAGTCCAGCTAATCAGTTATTGTATTCGAGTATAATCGACTATATTCATGGCGTGAAACATGGGATTACGGCTGGACAGATTATTGTATTCGACTGTATTCACGGTGTGAAACAGGGGATTACACTGTTTTCAAGCGGAAAGTGAATCAATTAACATAATAGACTCCTAATATAACTCAACAAACTCAATTACAACATACAAATTTTGTATTTCAAGTTATAGAAAAAGATTCTCAACCGAAAAATACCGAAAAAATATAACAATCTTCAGGAAATTATATAATACATCTGAATACATAAATTATATTAATAAAAAAAATATATGAATACATTCATGGCATATAACGAGACAATGAATACAATGAAATACATAGAATACATCGGGATACATTGAAATACAATGAAATACATAAAATACAGCGAGATGCATTGAATTACAATGGAAAAAAAGACAATGAAATACATGAAAATATAGCGTGATACGTTGAAAATACATTGAAATATATTAACAGCAAAATCAAGTTGGTCAGACTCAAACTCCGTCGTTTTTGTTCAAGAACAAACCCTAATTTCCGACGAATCCGCCGTCGAGCAAAAACCCTGAATCGCCACTGGTTATAAGGGTTAATGATGTCTAGACACCCCACTGAGAGATACTCGCCACGAGTCATCCATCACGTTAGCCATGTATTATGGTCGTATTTTACCAATAGAATTTAATGATACTATGTTTTGGAATTACCTAGCTTGAATAATTCGAATCTGAGCAAGTAAAGACAACAAGGGGATAAAGAACCATCTAGGGAAAGATTTTATGATTCCACGAGCTCGAATCATACGTAGAACCTCGACTTTGTCAGTTTAACCACACCCATTAATGGGTCTTTGTCTATACCTGATTTAACAAAGGTCGCCGTCGAGGGGCAACCTGAAAGTATAGTTCATGAAATTGAAGATATGGTTTGATTTCGACATTGATTCAGAGTCCCAGGCCACTAATAATGAAAATTTCGTTCGACAATGAAGATGAATCAGTGGAGAATCATGGTTGTATTCATGGAGAAAGACTGGTGTTAGAGAGAGAGGGTGGAGAAAAATTTGAAGAATGAGAGAGAAAAATAATACAAAGCATATTTTATGGCTTAAGGGTAGGAGGTGGCCATAAATAGATATTTGGCCATAAAAATCAAAAGGTAGCTATAGAATATAATTTTTTAAAAGGGTATTTATTTAAAATAAATAAAGTATCAACCTTTGCCACATGAGGTAAAAATATCTAGAAGAAACTTAAGTATACTACTTTGGGCCTGAAATGATACAGGCTGGAGGCCCAACAAGCTTTGTATCGAATGAACACCATAATGACAATCTCAAAGGTAAGCCTCATAAATTTTCTTAAAGTTGACTTTTGTCATTGCATGTAAACTTAATTTTTTAACTGCTTTTTAGATTCTAAAGTTTGCATAATATGACATGAATTCGGCTTTCGGACTTTTAATCGCTATGCAATACTAATTTACTTTTTAGATAATGTCCGTTATAATGAGGAAGTTCTAGGCCAAAATTGTTAATTATAAGAATCAAGCATGCAATTTCATACATGAGATTTTTATGTAATTACTATATTATAAATATTATATAACTAATTTAACTAAATACGTCCTTTTGAAGATATTGAATTGTCAATATAATAACATTTATTTGCATCATTTAAACAAATATTATATTTATTTTAGCATTTATGTTTACTTTACAATAAATTAATCTTTATATATATATATATATATATATATATATATATATATATATATATATATATATATATATATATATATTATTTATTAACTCGATAAACACGTGCAATGCATGTATACTAAAACTAGTAATCACTAAAACATAGTAATTTCTGAAAATTTATCTTTTTTAAATTGCAATTCACATTCTTCCTTTTTTCCTCAAAAAAACTGCAATTCACGATGTAGTTCTCTTTAGACTTCTTATTTGGTGCTTCTTTTCTTTTCTTTTCTTTTCTTTTTCATATTTTTACTTTTTTCAACCACGGTTTTGGATTTGCGTTTAATGCTGTAACATAGTAGCTCACTTAGCTCAAATTCATTTCTTTCTTTTTCTACGTACTATTAGTCGTACCCGCGCGATGCGCGGTCAATATTAAAAAAATATTTATCACTTTGTTAATTTTTCGATGTTACATTTGGAATTATTACAATTATTTGATTATCCTATTCTATATAAATAGAATAGATGTTGTCTAAATTTTAATAAATAAAATCTCCATTAAATTAAAGGGA
>MU675724.1:32995-46844 GCA_026770625.1 Nicotiana glauca
GGCCGCGTGCTTTCCAGCGCGGACCGCGCGCCTTCCAGCGCGGACCGCGCGAAAATGACCGCGGCCGCGCTGGGGCCTGCAACACTGCAACATCTGGTACTTTAAGCCTAAGGCCTCCCGAGACCTACTCAAAACTCCCCCAAGCCCTCGAGGCTCCAAACCAAACATGCACACAACCTAAAAAAAGCCTACGGACTTACTCGCGCGATCAAATCGCCAAAATAACATCATTTACATAGAATCGAGCCTCAAACACATGAGTTTCATTTCAAACCTCTTAAACTTTCAAACTTGGAACTCATAGACCAAAACAAAATATATAAGACTTGTTCCGGGCCAAACTTAAACTTTCAAACTTCGACCAAACTTCACAGAAAGCGCTTAAACAATATATAAGACTTGTTCCGGGCGTCGGAACCAAAATACGAGCCCGATTCCATAGTCTTTTAATCAATTTTCATTTTCATTTTCCTTAATAATTTCAAAAAATAATTTAACAGAAAAATTCCTTTACTCGGGTTCTAGACCTCGGATTTCGACTCCGGGCACATGCCCAAGTCCCATATTTTTCTACAGACCCTCCGGGACCGTCAAATCACAGATCCGGGTCCGTTTACCAAAAATATTGATCGAAGTCAACTTTAACCATATAAATATAAAAAATTTTCAAAATTTTCACAGATTTCACATATTTCAACATAAAAGCTTTTCCGGCTACGCGCACAGACTACGCAAGGAAATCAAGGCAACTAAAGTGAGGTGTTTGAGGCCTCAAAAGCGCGGAAAAAGGGAGAAATACGGTGATGACCCTTTTGGGAAGCGAGTCAAGCTAATAGAAAGAAAAAGAATATTTAAGAGAGAAAAGTAATAAATTGTACAAGACAAGACAAAGCAAGATTTATGTGGTTCGGCAATTTTTGCCTACTCCACGGCCACACAAAGAATAGCGCTTTATTAACTGAAGAGAGAAAGAAGAAGCTTTGGATGATCTACAAATTAAAATGTAGACCTATATTTATAGTCATTTGAATGCCCTGCCGAGGTAAGCGCTTACATCATAAGAATGCTAATGTAAGCGCTTACATCATAGGAATGCTGAGGTAAGCGCTTACATCAGAAGAATGTCGATGTAAGTGCTTACATCATATTTCATCTCTTTTTGATTTTTCTTTATTTTGTCTACTTTCATATACAACAATAGTTTTATTCCTATCAATCTCCCCCTCAAACCTATGTTATATCAGGAAAGAAAATAAAATGAAAAAAGATTTGCTATTCTCTGGTGGCGCCTTCACGCTATCAGTCTTGAAGGCTAACTGAGGTAGTGCACAACCTCAGTTTGTCAACACCGACAACTTTGGTCAACATGTCTGACGGGTTCTTTGATCCTGGTATCTTCTGCAGGGAAAGAGTTCCTTCATTTATCAACTCTCGGATATGATGATACCTCAACTGGATATGCTTCGATCTTGCATGAAACACTGGATTCTTGGCAAGATGAATTGCACTCTGGCTATTGCTGAAAAGCTCACAATTATTCTGCTCTTTACCTAGCTCTTTAATAAAATTCTTCAGCCAAATCATCTCTTTTCCAGCTTCTGAGATTACCGTGTACTCTGCTTCAGTGGTAGATAGAGAAACACTTTTATGAAGTCCGGACATCCAACTAACAGCAGTACCACCTAAAGTGAACACGTAGCCAGTGGTACTTTTTCGACTATCCAGATCGCCACCTAAATTTGCATCAGCAAAATCTTGTAAGATAATATTGCTCCTTTTAAAAAAAGTGCCATACCTGAGGTGCCTTTAAGATATCACAATATCCATTTTACACCTTCCCAATGCTCCTTTCCTGGATCTGACATGTATCTACTGACAACTCCAACTGCATGGGCTATGTTAGGTCTAATGCAAACCATAGCATACATCAAACTTCCTACTGCTGAAGTATACGGAACTTTGGACATGTACTTCCTTTCTTCATCTGTCTTAGGTAATTGGTCCTTTGACAAATTAAGATGGCTTCCAAGTGGAGTGCTTCTGGCCTTTGCATCATGAAGACTGAACCTTCTTAGTACCTTCTGTATGTATTTTTTTGAGACAACTTTAAGGTTCCTTCCGACCTGTTTCTACTAATCCTAATACCAAGCATTTGCTTAGCTGGTCCTAAGTCTTTCATTTCAAACTCCTCCACTAGTTGTTGCTTAACCAAATTGATCTCATTTATGCTAGATCCTGCAATCAGCATATCATCAACGTACAATAGTAAAATGATATAGGATTCATCAAGATTTTTGATATAACAACAATGGTCCATCTCACATCGTGTGAAACCATTTTTATGCATGAATCCATCAAATTTCTTGTACCATTGTCGGGGAGCTTGTTTCAAACCATACAAACTCTTCTTCAACTTACACACAAGGTTTTCTTTACCAGAAACTTGAAAACCTTCAGGTTGCTTCATGTAGATTTTTTCTTCAAGGTCACCATGCAAGAAAGCAGTTTTAACATCTAGCTGCTCCAAATGCAAATTTTCTGCAGCTACGATACTTAACACCAACCTGATAGTAGTTAATTTGACTACAGAAGAGAAGATCTCGATGTAGACAATTCCTTCCTTCTACTGAAAGCCTTTTACTACTAATCGTGCTTTGTATCTCTTCTTACCATCATGCTCTTCCTTGACTCTATACACCCACTTGTTCTGCAATGCCTTCTTTCCTTTTGGTAACTCTGTAAGTATCAATGTTTTATTCTTTTGAAGAGAATTCATCTCTTCTTTCATGGCTAGCTTCCACTTATCAGAGTCTATCACCTGCATTGCTTCAATAAAATGCTCTGGTTCTCCAGCATCAGTTAGAAGTAAATAGTGAAGAGAGAGAGTTAACCTATCTGGAGGATTCGTGACCCTTTTATATCTCCTCAATATAGGTTCATGAGTAACAGAATCCGAATTTGATTCAGGTCCTGATTCCATATTTGGTTCTGCATTTGATTCTATATCTGGTTTCGGTCCTGGTTCTGATCTAGGTTTGGCTTCTAGTTCTTTTTCAAATTCAGCTTCTGGTTCTTCATCTTCAATTTCAGAATCAGTTGTAATCCCTCTAGCAACTTCATTTTCTGAGATTTCTTCTAACTCAACTGTTTCAGACATTGTCTGTTTGCTGGTATTGGTTGGTTCTACTTTAAGCTTGTCCTTGTAAATCATATTTTCATTAAATGTGACATTCATGTGTCTTAGTATCTTTCTATCCTGATCATCCCAAAACTGATACCAAAATTATCATCACCATAGCCAATAAAGAAACATTTCTTGGCTTTAGGATCAAGCTTATCTATATCATTAGAGTTTACATGCACATAAGCAACACAACCAAAAAATTTCAGATGTGAGAGAGTTACCTTCTTTCCTGTCCATACCTCCTCGGGAATTTCAAAATTCAGCGGTACAGAGGGTCCCCTGTTTATGAGGTAAGCTGCCGTGTTAACAGCCTCGTCCCAAAAATACTTCGGCAATCCGGAATGTATTCTCATGCTTCTCGCTCGTTCATTTAGGGTTCGGTTCATCCTCTTAGCAACACCATTTTGTTTCGATGTTCCAGGAACTGTCTTGATCATTCTGATCCCATTCTCCGAGCAAAATGCTTTGAACTCTTGGCTATCATACTCTCCTCAATTGTCAGACTTCAGCCATTTTAACTTTAGACTTGTCTGATTTTCAACTTCAGCTTTCCATCTTTTAAAGGTAACAAACACATCAGATTTATTTTTTAGAAAATAAACCCATACCTTTCTTGTGGAATCATTAATGAAGGTGACATAATAGTATGAGCCTCCTAGAGAAGTTACAGGAGCTGGTCCCCACACATCTGTATGCACTAGTTCCAGCTTCTCTTTCTTTGGAGTCCTCCCCACCTTTGAGAAACTAACTCTATTTTGTTTCCCATAAATGCAATCTATGCACAAACCTAATTCAACATGTTTTAGGTTTGACAACTTTTCTTTGGATGCCAAAAGCTTCATTCCCTTCTTACTCATATGCCCGAGCCTCCGGTGCCACAATGTTATATCACGACCATGATCAACTGTTGCTATAGTATCTCTTTCTATTGCAGTTGCATGCAGTGTTACCCTTTTGAATCCTCGTGCCACAACCAAATTCCCTTTGGTTATCTTCCACGATCCGGTGCTGAATGTCGTTGTATATCCTTCACCGTCAATCTGACCCATAGATATCAAATTTTTCTTAAGGCCACGAACATGTCATACATTTTGCAATTTCCATAGCGTCCTTGTGAAGTCTTTATATGAACTTCACCTTTTCCGGCAATGTCGAGAGGTTCGCCGTCTGCTAGATAAACTTTCCCAAATTTTCCAGCAATATAATTATGCAATAATTCTTTGCATGATATAGAGTGAAAGGATGCACCTGAGTCCAGAATCCAAGATTCGGCTGGACTGTCTGCACAACAAATTAGTGCATCACCGACTTGTTCAGCAATTACATTTGCTGAATTTTCTTCCTTTTTCTTCTTTGGTTCTTTACACTGGCTACTATAGTGACCCTTTTTATCGCAATTCCAACAAGTAATGTCCTTGCGATTTTTGGATTGTCCTCTTCTCCTTGACTTTGATCTGCCACGACCATGACCCTGACCTCTTTGGTTGATTCTCCCCCTGCTTTTGGTACTAAAAGCAGATCCTGGGGAATCACTTGATTCTCTTCGGCGAATATCTTCGCTTAGAACCAAGTCTCTAATATCACTCAATTTGAGTTTGGTACTTCCTGATGAACTGCTAACTGCAGTTACTGTTGTAGACCAACTCTCCGGTAGAGATAATAGTAGAAACAACGCCCTGATTTCATCATCAATTGTTATATTAATAGAACTCAACTGAGTTAATATTGTATTAAACTCATTGATATGTTCCGTGACTGATCCATCTTCTGTCATCTTTAAGTTAAACAATCGACGCATCAAATAGACTTTATTTGAAGCAGATGGCTTCTCGTACATGTTTGATAATGCCTTCATCAGGCCTGCAGTGGTCTTCTTGTTAATGATGTTAAACGTCACATTTCGTATTAGTGTCAAACGAATCACACCAAGATCTTGGCGATCTAATAGATCCCAATCCGCTTTGTCCATAGTCTCCGGTTTCACCTCGGTCAGAGGTAAGTGTAATTTTTTCTGATATAAATAATGCTCTATTTGCATTTTCCAGAATCTAAAATCTTTGCCATTGAACTTATCAATCTTAACCTTCCCTTATTTCGATACTATTTTTCACAAAAAACAATTTATGAATAATAACGATGATCAATAGTGTCGCACTATTCTTGTGAATAGTACCTGCACCAATATTGTACTTTTCTACCAGAAATACAACTGTCTGTGCTCTGATACCAGTTGTTGGGAAGCGATATGTGACGACCCAACCCATCGTCTCATGAGTTATCGCCTTGTTCTTCCTATTTTCTGCTTCTATATGCTTAGTTATCCGTATCATATGTAGTCGAGTTGATTTGGAGTGGTTTTGATAAGAAATGAGACACTTAGTCTATTTAAGGAAGACTTATTTTGGAAAAGTCAACCAGAAGTTGACTTATATGTTAGAGGGCTCAGATGTAAATTCTGATGGTTCGGTGAGGTGATTTATGACTTAGGAGCGTGATCGGAAGTATTTTTGGAGGTCCAGTGTAGAATTAGGCTTGAATTGGCGAAGTTAGTATTTTGGCGATTTCCGGTTGATAGGTGAGATTTTGATCCGGGAGTCAGAATGGAATTCCGAGAGTTGTTGTAGCTTCGTTAGGTGATTTGGGATATGTGTGCAAAATTTCAGGTCATTCAGACGTGGTTTAGTTGGGTTTTTGATCGAATTTGTGTTTTGGAAGTTTTAAAAGAACTTAGGCTTGAATTTGATGTAATTCGATGATTTTAGTGTTAGTTGAGGTGTTTTGATGATTGGAGCAAGTTTGGATGATGCTTTAAGATATGTTGGTGCTTTTGGTTGAGGTCCCGGGGGGCCTCGAGGTGATTTTGAATGGCTAACGGGAATTTTTGAAGTTGGAAAAATGCTGCAGGAATGCAGCAGTCAGTGCAGAGCAATTTTGCTCTATGCGATCGCATAACAAGGACTGCGATTGCATGGAAGGAATTATAGGGGCTGTTTGGTTGTGCTATGTGATCGCATGGGAAGTGTTGCGATCGCAAAGGTCTTGTTACGATCGCATAGGGTAATTTGAGACCTTGGAAATTTTATGCTATGCGATCGCAGGAGCTCGAATGAGATCGCATAGGGTTAACTACAGTGATTTGGGTAGAATGTTAAAAACATTTCATCCGCAAACCTAACATATTTTTCCCCCATTTTTGGGCATTGTTGAGAGCTTTTGGACGGGGATTGAAGAGAATTTCAATTGGGATCGATTGGAGGTAAGTTTTATGAGTTAAAAAACATGATTTTATTGCAGAATCATCCTTGAAATCCTTGAGAATTTAGCCAAATTGTAAGAAATTAGGGCTTGAGTTTGAAATTTCTAAATTTGGGATTTGAGGGGCCATTTGAGGTCCGATTTAAGAGTTTTTGGTATGTATAGACTCGTGGCTAGATAAGGAACCCGTTGGTGTAAATTTTTTTTGAGTTTTGAGATGTGGGCCCAGGGCTCGGGTTTTGTCAATTTTGTGAATTTCGATATTTTTCGATTGTTTTCGATTGGATATTGTCTCCTTAGCATAATATGACATATTCGTTGTGATTTTGGTCAGATTCAACACACGAGGAGGCCAATTTGAGAGGCAAGGGCATAGCGAGTTAGACTTTTGGCCGGCTTGAGGTGAGTAATGAATGTAAATGATGCCCTGAGGGTTTGAAATCCCGGAATTCACATCGTAAAGCTATATTGAGGCGAGATACACACTCTATGATGAGTGTGGGGTCGTTGATTAATGGGGATTGTGATTTGGTCCATTTCGAGTGATGTTTTTACTGTGTTTTTGACTAGAACTTAATTGAGAATCATCTTTACTTGGAAGTAATTGTTACATTTGGGCTTCGTGCCAATTATTTGAATCCTCCGGGGATTGATATCATTGTTTTTGCATATTTTGCATATCATTTGATCTCAGTCCAAGGTTTTGAATACTGTTTTGCAAACTCAGCCATCTTTCTAAGATTTGAAAACTTAAATGATATTTCTAAATGATATTTTGGGCTGAGAACTACTATTTTAAAAATGCCCAAGGGGATTACGATGATTTCTGGACTGAGCATGGATCGGGCTGCGCGCCGCAGCAGTATTATATTGATATTGAGGCCGAGAGCCTGGTTGATTACATTGATCTTGAGGCCGAGAGCCTGGTTGACTGTATTGATATTGAGGCCGAGAGCCTGGTTGATGCCACGAGATGGCTTGATATTGCGCTTGGACTATAAGAGCCCCTCCGGAGTCTGTACACACCACCAGTGAGCGCCGTCGATGATAAATAAATGGATGGCTCGGGCTGTACGTCACAGTGGGTACCAGAGTGTACCGTTATATGCATTGCATTTCACTCATGCATCTGTTCCTTATCTGTTTTACCTGTTATAATATTTATGTATTCTTATTTCATTGACTTGTTGCTTCATTATTAAATGCTCGAAATTGCTAGTTATAGTTTACTTTGCGTTTTTCGTGATTTCTTATTCTCAGCCTTTATTTATGTTTATTACCCACGAGGCCGGAGTACTCATATTACTCCCTGCACCATGTGTGCAGATACAAGTATTCCTGAGGCATAGAGCGAGCTTTCCTGCCATTCAGTTTTCATCGGAGTCATCGAGGTAGCTGCACGACATTCGCAGACCTGATTTCTCCTTCTATATTTACTTGGAATTCCGTATTTCACACATATTTCTGTATTAGTTTGTTGAAACCTTGTATTAGAGGCTCAGACTTGTGATACCGGATCAGTGGCCTGTTTTACAGAGATTTTTTTTCCTGACTATGGTTTTTCGCACATTTCAACTGTTTAAAAATTCATACTTTGATTTTATATTAAATTGGTATTTAAAGTGGTTAATTAGTAATAAATTGTAATAGAAGGGGTTGTGAGTGGTAATTGGTCGGGCTTGTCTAGCATTGTGTTGGGCGCCATCACGACTGGAATTTGGGGTCGTGACAAGTTGGTATCAGAGACTAGGTTAATTGGTCTCGCGAGTCATGAGCCGGTTTAGTAGAGTCTCGCGGATCGGTACAGAGATGTCTGTATTTATCCTCGAGAGGCTGCAGAACCTTTAGGAAAAACTTCATATTCTTGAAATTCTTATCGTGCGTCCTTGATTCAGCTTGAAAAGTAACTCTTACATTTACTTCCACATGATCATATGCACGAACGAGCGCTCAGTATTAGATGTGCCTTGATGGCTTGTAATTCCCCGATCAAAGGGCGAGACATGATCTCTGTGAGTTTGATGTTAGGCCAGTCTGGAGGACTTGAGGCCGGATCTTTGTCTATGGCTTGAGCACCGAGGTGCTGATTATGCGAGCAAGTGTTTTGAACTTATATGTTCGGTATTGTCCCTATTAGTGGGAATGATGGCTGGATAGCTACGTGATGAGTATGTTAGTAGTGCGAGATGTATCTATATGACTTGGAAGTGACGAGGGAGGTCTACTGGATGATAGATGGACTATTGAGTGTATGATTTTCATTGTGATAGGATGTGTAGCCCCGAGTTATGGGCCCGTGAAGAATCTTTTCATGTCTCCTATTTGGAGTGAAGTAAATTTCATGTTACGGTATGAGTTTAGACTCAGGAAGATTAAGTGACTGTGTAAAGTGTATGGCAGTGGAAGGTATACAAAATGTTAATTGGAGGCAAAACAAGTGGGTTATCTCTTGCGGAGTGTTCTCAGGTGGTGTGATCCTTATGTTGTCTATTAGAAGATCTCATTTACGAGCGAAGAATGTGCGTTGAAATCTAAATTGGGCCACCTAGAGAGTGTGCTTAATTGTTGTGTGAGTGAATTCAAGAATTGCAGAAGACTTAAAATTCCAGAAGATTTGTGTTTCCACAAGCTTATGAAGGAGTGAGTTCAATCTCACTATGGTATTACGGCAGCAATATAGTATGTGCTTTATGATTTATTGAGTGTGTTTCGATCTATGGCTTTGAGCCAAGTTGGGGAGTTTGTTATTAATTAAATTTATTGCACAGTTAAGAGCTATATTGTTCCAGTCTGCCACAAAGATGCCTCAGTATTATTCAATCTCGGTTCCACCTCTTCTTATGTGTCCTCATATTTTGCTCATTATTTGGGTATGCCCCGGGAGTTTCCTTCTTTACCTGTTCATGTATCTATCCTGGTAGGCGATATTACTGTTGTAGACCATATGTATCAGTCTTGTATTGTGACTATTGGGGGTCTAGAGACCTGAGTAGATCTATTGCTGTTGAGCATAGTGGATTTGATGTTATATGAGGCATAGATTTGTTATCTCTGTGTCATGCTATTATAGACTGTCATGCTAAGACAATCACTTTGGCTAATCCGGGTGTTTCGAGGATCGAGTGGCGTGGTATGATTGATTATGTCCCTAGCAGAGTAATTTCTTTCTTGAAAGCCCGGCGTATGGTTGGGAATGGTTGTCTATCATATCTAGCTTTTGTGCGAGATGTTGGAGCTGAGACTCCTAGTATTGATTCTGTCCCAGTTGTGAGGGATTTTCCTGATGTATTTCCTGCAGACCTTCCGGGCATGCCGCCGGACGGGGACATTGATTTTGGCATTGATCTAGTGCCGGGCACCCAAACCATTTCCATTCCACCGTATCGTATGGCACCAACAGAGTTAAAAGAATTGAAGGAGCAGCTTCAGGAGCTCTTGGATAAGGGTTCATTCGGCCTAGTGTGTCACCTTGGGGTGCGCCAGTTCTGTTTGTGAAAAAGAAAGATGGCACAATGAGAATGTGCATTGATTACAGGCAATTAAATAAAGTAATAGTGAAGAACAAGTATCCTTTGCCTCGCATTGATGACTTATTTGATCAGCTTCAGGGAGCGAGGGTATTCTCCAAGATTGATCTCCGTTCAGGTTATCACCAGTTGAAGATCATGGAGTCAGATATTCTTAAGACTGCTTTCAGGACTAGATATGGTCACTATGAGCTCCTAGTTATGTCTTTTGGGCTGACCAATGCCCCAACAACGTTCATGCATCTGATAAACAATGTATTTCGGCCTTATCTGGATTCATTTGTTATTGTATTCATTGATGATATTCTGGTGTACTCACGTAGTTAGGAGGAGCAAGCCGAGCATTTGCGTGTAGTGTTGCAGAGATTGAGGGAGGAGAAACTTTATGCAAAATTCTCTAAGTGTGAGTTTTGGCTAAGTTCAGTGGCTTTCTTGGGACGCATAGTGTCTAGCAAGGGCATCCAGGTTGATCCGAGGAAGATAGAAGTAGTGCAGAGTTGGTCTAGACCATCCTCAGCCACAAAGATCCGGAGTTTTCTTGGGTTAGTAGGTTATTATCGCCGGTTTGTTTAGGGATTTTCATCCATTGCATCACCCTTGACCAAGTTTACTCAGAAGGGTGCTCCATTTGTATGGTCAGACGAGTGTAAGGAGAACTTTTAGAAGCTCAAGACAGCTTTGACCATAGCTCCAGTATTGGTTTTTCCATCAGCTTCAGGTTCCTATACCGTATATTGTGATGCTTCAAGAGTTGGGATTGGCTGTGTATTGATGCAGGACGGTAGAGTTATTACTTATGCTTCTCGTCAGTTGAAGCCCCATGAGAAGAACTACCCTGTTCATGACTTAGAGTTGGCTTCCATAGTTCATGCCTTGAAGATTTGGAGGCACTATTTATATGGAGTATCTTGTGAGGTATTCACTGATCATCGCAGTCTTCAGCATTTGTTTAAGCATAAAGACCTTAATTTGAGGCAGCGGAGGTGGCTTGAATTGCTAAAAGATTATGATATTACTATTCTGTATCATCCGGGAAAGGCCAATGTAGTGGCCGATGCTTTGAGCCGAAAGGCAGTCAGTATGGGGAGTTTGGCATACATTCCAGTTGGGGAGAGGCCCTTTGCAGTTGATGTTCAAACTTTAGTTAATCGGTTTGTGAGACTAGACATTTCTAATCCCAGTCGAGTGTTGGCTTGTGTGGTTTCTCGGTCTTCCTTATATGATCGCATCAGAGAGCATCAGTATGATAATCCGCATGTGCTTGTCCTCAAGGACAGAGTTCAGCATGGCGATGCCAGAGATGTAACCATTGGTGATGATGGTGTATTGAGGATGCGGGGCCGAATTTATGTGCCCAATGTAGATGGGCTTAGAGAGTTGATTTTTGAGGAGGCCCACAGCTCGCGGTATTCTATCTATCCGGGTGCCGCGAAAATGTATCAGGACTTGAGACAACACTATTGGTGGAGAAGTATGAAGAAAGATATCGTAGGTTATGTAGCACGGTGTATTGTCAGCAGGTGAAATATGAGCATCAGAGACTGGGTGGTTTACTTCAGCAGATGGTTATTCCTGAGTGGAAGTGGGAGAGAGTCACTATAGATTTTGTGAGTGGTATTCCTCGGACTTCGAAGAAATTTGATTCTATTTAGGTGATTGTGGATAGGCTGACCAAGTATGCGCACTTCATTCTGGTGTGTACTACTTATTCTTCGGAGCGGCTGGCAGGGATATTTATCTGAGAGATTGTGCGGTTGCTCGGTGTTCTAGTTTCCATTATCTCATATAGAGGTACTCAGTTTACTTCCCAGTTTTGGAGGACTTTTCAGCGAGAATTGGGTACTCAGGTGGAGTTGAGCACAACATTTCATCCTTAGACGGACGGATAGTCTGAGCATACTATTTAGATATTGGAGGACATGTTGCGTGCCTATATGATTGATTTCGGAGGTTCTTGGGATGAGTTTCTGTAGCTTGCAGAGTTTGCCTACAACAATAGCTATCAGTCCAGTATTCAGATGGCACCGTATGAGGCCTTGTATGGGAGACGGTGTAGATCTCCAGGTGGTTGGTTTGAGCCCGGCGAGGCTAGACTATTGGGGGTAGAGTTGGTCCAGGTGCCTTAGAGAAGGTGAAAGTGATTCAGGAGAGACTTCGTACAGCTCAGTCACGTCAGAAGAGTTATGCGGACCGAAAGGTTCGAGATGTATCTTACATGGTGGGTGAGAAGGTCTTACTGAAGGTTTCTCCCATGAAGGGTGTTATGAGATTTGGAAAGAAAGGGAAATTGAGCCCGCGATTTATTGGACCTTTTGAGTTACTTAGGAGAATTGGAGAGGTGGTCTATATGCTTGCTTTGCCACCCAATTTGTCGGGCGTTCATCTGGTATTCCATGTTTCTATGCTCCAGAAGTATGTTGGGGACCCGTCTCATGTGTTGGATTTCAGCACAGTGCAATTAGACGAGTATTTGACTATGATGTGGAACCAGTGGCTATTTTGGGTCGACAGGTTCGAAAAATTGAGATCAAAAGATATAGCATCAGTGAAAGTGTAGTGGAGAGGTCGGCCCGTGGAGTAAGCTACTTTAGAGACTGAGCGGGAGATGCAGAGCATATATCCTCACCTATTTGAGGCTTCAGGTATGTTCCTTAACTCTCTCGAGGACGAGCGTTTGTTTAAGTTGGGGAGGATGTGATGACCCGACCCTTCGTCTCATGAGTTACCGCCTCGTTCTTCCTATTTTCTACTTCTATATGCTTTGTTATCCGTGTCATATGTATTCGAGTTGATTTGGAGTAGTTTTGATAAGAAATGAGACACTTAGTCTCTTTAAGAAAGGCTTAGTTTGGAAAAGTCAACCGAAAGTTGACTTATATATTAGAGGGCTCGGATGTGAATTCCGATGGTTCAGTTAGCTCCGGGAGGTGATTTGTGACTTAGGAGCGTGATCGAAAGTATTTTTGGAGGTCCAGTGTAGAATTAGGCTTGAATTGGCGAAGTTAGTATTTTGGCGATTTCCGGTTGATAGGTGAGATTTTGATCCGGGAGTCGGAATGGAATTCCAAGAGTTGCTGTAGCTTCGTGAGGTGATTTGGGATATGTGTGCAAAATTTTAGGTCATTCAGACGTGGTTTAGTTGGGTTTTTGATTGAATGCGTGTTTTGGAAGTTTGAAAAGAACTTAGGCTTGAATTCGATGATTTTAGTTTTAGTTGAGGTGTTTTGATGATTGGAGCAAGTTTGGATGATGCTTTAAGATATGTTGGTGCTTTTAGTTGAGGTCCCAGGGGCCTCGGGGTGATTTCGAATGGTTAACGGCAATTTTTGAAGTTGGAAAAATGTTGCAGGAATGCAGCAGTCAGTGTAGAGCAATTTTGCTCTATGCGATCGCATAGCAAGGACTGCGATCCCATAGAAGGAATTATAGGGGCTATTTGGTTGTGCTATGCGATCACATGGGAAGTGTTGCGATCGCACAGTGTTTTTTGGTAATGCAGTGCGATCGCAGAGGGCCTGTTGCGATCGCATAGGGTAATTTGAGACCCTGGAAATTTTGTGTTATGCGATCGCAGGAGCTCGAATGCGATCGCATAGGGTTAACTACAGTGATTTGGGCAGAATGTTAAAAACATTTCATCCGCGAACCTAACCGATTTTTCCACCATTTTTGGGCATTGTTGAGAGCTTTTGGATGGGGATTGAAGAGAGTTTCAACTGGGATTGATTGGGGTAAGTTTTATGTCACGCCCCAAATCGAGGGACATGACCGGCGCCCGACCGGGTAGCCCCAGTCAAGCGGACCTGGGTGCCTTTCCTAACCCACGTGTTACCCCTGTATTTTTCATCACTTATTAACCAAAGGATTAAGCAGTTTATAATTG
>MU675726.1:3613-37816 GCA_026770625.1 Nicotiana glauca
AGGCAGCTTGGATCAATTAAACATGTTCTTATACGCTAGCACGGGCTATAAAAGCAAGTAAAGAAAGGCAAATATGAAAGAGAATCCAAATCAAGTAATTAAGTAAAAATCCGAGTTTCAACAATTTGCTCAAGTACGCGCTCGTCACCTCACGTACAAGGCCTTCATTTACCAATTATCACATCCTAAGGTCCCCACACAAGGTTAGGCAAGCCATTTACCTCGAACCGGTGCGAAATCAACTAGGGAACGATGCCCTTGCCATGAGTATCCGACTCCGAGTGGCCCAAATCTATTCAAACCAATTACATATTGTAAATAATATTGCAATTAACTGATTCCACTAGTAAAATCAAAACTAGGGCGCAAAAATAGGTAAAATAACCAAAATGCCCCTCCAGCCAACGTCTCGGAATCAAAATTTTTTTCACATTTTCAGAACCCTCGCACTCTCACGAGTCCAACCATATAAAAATCTCCCAAATCGGAGGTCATATGCCCTCTCAAATCCTCACAATTAGGTCTAAGAACTTTACCCCAAATTTTCATTAAAAATCCGAAATTAAAGGTTGAATTCAAGATTAGATTATTGGGTTTTAATCATAGAGGAGTAATGAATCGTTACCCAATCGTTGCCTCTGAAAAGCCCTGGAAAAATCTCCCAAAACCGAGCACTCTAGCTTTTGTTTTGATAAAAATGGAAGAACCCTCATTTTGAAATATTAAATACTGCCCAGGAATTTAAAGCATCGCGAATGCGGACATCATCACGCGTTCGCGAAGAAGAAATTCATAAGGGGTCAGAAATGCCCTTTGCGATCGCGAAGCGACAGATGCGAACGCGAAGGCCTGGGTTTGATGACCTATGCGAACGTGACAACCATGATGCGAACGCGATAAAGGAACAGGTGAAGCCACGCGATCGCGGGAGGCCAAACGCGAACGCGATGAAGGAATTTGACATCTTCCAAAAATACACTACGCGAACGCATAGATGAGGATGCGAATGCGATGAGAGGTAGAACTAAAGCTACGCGAACGCGATGCCTTCTACAAGAACGCGTAGAAGGACAACTGACCTGCAATTTTCTGCAATGATTTCCAACTTCAAAATGCTCTGTTGAGAATCTGAAACACACCCGAGGCCCCCGAGACCTCAACCAATCCTACAAACATAACCCATAACCTCATTCAAACTTGTACCATTCCTTAAATCACCCAAAACAACACTGGCAACACGATTTAAGCCAAGATTCAAGCCTAGGAACTTCAAATTCTAACCAAACACACTTTCGATCAAAAACCTATCCAAACCTTGTCCGAATGACCTGAAATTTTGCACACACATCCCAAATGACATGACGGAGCTACAACAACTTCCGGAATTCAAATCCGACTCTCGGATCAAAAACTCACTATCGGACCGGAAACTTCAAAAATTCAAACTTCGGCATTTTAAGCCTAAAAGAGCTACGGACCTCAAAATAACATTCCGAACATGCTCCTAACCCCGAAATCACCTTACGGAGCTAACAGAACCATCAGATTTCCATTCCGAGATCGTCTTCACACTGTTCCGAATACGGACCTTTTTCAACTCTCATTTAGGGACTAAGTGTTCCAAAACACTCCGAATCCTAATACCGAACGTTCCGGCAAACCAAAATAGCAGAAATGAACTTAGGGAAAGCAGTTAATGGGGGATCGGGGCATGAATTCCAAAAATGACCGGCCGGGTCGTTATATTAATTTTGCAATTTGAGAGCTCGTATAATGGGAGAAAAATATGATTGTTAATCATAATATTTTAACAAACTGAAGCATCAATCTGGTGAAGGTGTTTCTAAAGTTCTTATCAAAGAAGTGTCTTAAAATTTTTACTGTTTTAATATTTTTTTTTAACAACCTTTCAGTATTAAATGGCAATTGAGAGTCAAAAAAAATGAGCCCAAGGACCAACTTGATTTTGATTAAGAAAACAGAGTACTTTCATTGGTAAATTTCCTGCGTCCTAGGTATTTTTCACACACTAATGTGGCTGAAAATCTTGACTTTTGATGTGGAAGTTTTTAATTATTAAATAGTATTCTACTCCCAAGTTTTATATATATTTTTGCTGGTGTGTTTTCTTCCCGTTAAATGACTTTGATGATCTATCTTTGCGTTAATGATTACTGTGAGTATATTCTTTCGATGTTACTTATTATAAAAAAGTGTGTGGTAATTATTGTTCTTAATTTCTTGAAATGGTTGATGCATAGGGCTCTATGGTTGTGTTGATGGACAATGCACTTTATTTGAAAAGGATTACTGTTCACTTCTGTCTAATCTTCTTTCATGTGTTACAAGAGATGATCTATATAATGAGAATGACTAATGGATGTATACCTACGTACAATGACGTTTAGAGTAATGATAATAGACTGGATACATGCCAAATTTTAGATAGTGAATCCAACCATTATGGTCCCTATAGGCAGCATGCTGGACTATTATGAAGCAAACAAGTTTGACCTTAATAAAGTGAATATTTTTACTTGCTAAGAGTAATAAGAGAATATATGACGGATTAGAAAATCATTAAAATTGACTTTAGTCATTAAGAAATCAACATGCTGAATCAATATTTTTGATATTATTTTGCTGATTGTATGTATTGATGATTATTGAAGCTAGAAGTCCTTGCTCAGATGATCATCTTTTGTTCTTGCTTAGTTGAACAGCTTTTAGTATGCATATAGTAGTTGGCTGTGACTTTCACTTTGATAGTTCTTAGTCCCTAACTAGCAGATATTTCGTACGTCCCAATCGAAAAAGAATTATTTTGATCTTTATGGTTGGAGGTGCTTGGTATGTTTTAGAGTGGACATGGATAGGAGCATTCTTTTAGTTTCTTTATTCTAATAACTGTAAATATAGGAAATTTTGTACCTTGAATTTTATTGAAAGGGTCCTCCAAATAACATAGTTAATTATTTTCGTAATTGTTTTAACTTAGAGGCTAGAAAAAAAATTATTTTTTGCTAATTTTCTTGACTATGTTAGCCGGACTATGCTGTAACTCATACAGAATTAGTTGTCAGCTTCTCATTTAATAAGGATATTTATTTCTTGTAAGAATATTGAGTCTTGAGCCTGGTCCAGTGAGGCATCAAGTGCTGCTGTAAATGATCATTTGAATACCATACATTTTAGAGTTTATGAATTTGCTGTTTAACTTAAATTTTTTTTTATATTTGGTAATCCAAGCACAAACAATATCCTGTTTGAATGTCTTCTTTATATATGAAAGTAAAATTGTGTGTAAGATCTATTCGAAATAGCCATCTTATATGTCACTTTTATCAATCGAGAACTTTATACCTTGGATAGTATTCATAAACTTTTTGTCTTGTGTAAAGGCTCATTTAAGTTTATTGACCATCCAATAGGGCCATGAGTTCAGGTTGTATTTGTTTATGCTTATGAGATCTTCCCTTCCACAGCAGATTAAGAGGTGAAACATACCCAACATGGTGCTAATGTGAATACAATGATCAGGATCTGTAAGGGCTTGTCTGTTCGCATATCAATTTTTTTTCCTTTTTCATGTTGGATTAAAGAGCCTCTAACAATATCTTTATTGTATTTGATCGTGCAGGCATGTATTATTTTAGAAGCTACCTCACTGATAAAGTAATATGATGGTTAATATAAGATAGTAGCAAAACAGTTGAAACTTGCTGATAGGTTTATTTCTTCTTAAGTAATATGTATCGGGTCTATTTGAAATATTGCATTTATGAAGAAGAATCTCACTAATAAGTTGTCTTATGTTAATACTTCTGGTGGGAATTGTCATCTTATATATACATTCTCTACGCTTCAGGTCATATCTATGCTCATGGTGTTCTGTTAGGTTCTTTTAATTCTGAAATAATGACAATTTCCATCACGAGCCATAACCATCTATATATTAGAAGAGCCAGAGTTTCGACCTGGTTACTTCATGGCATTAAAAGTAAAGTTAGGGTTATTCTAGTCATTTTAGAGTAAACGCTACGTGGCTTTTTTTATTGAACCCACCGCATACACTAATCCTTATTTCGCTATTTTTCTTCATAGTGAGCTTTATTCTCTCTTCATCTTCATCGCTGATGCCTTTGATTTTCAATGAATTTTACTAATAATACATAACTAGGTATCTTTTTTGTGTGCTCAATTCAGGTTTTTATCACGACCCAAAATCCAATAAGGGTCGTGGTAGCGCCGGACACCTCTGTCAGGCCAGCCAACCAGATTATCAATTAATTCCTCTTTTAATACTTTTGAAAATCTAAGGTTTTTCCTTCCATTTTCATAAATAAAAGTTCACTACTTGAATTCAAATTTAAATAATAACAATTACTACAAATCCGTTAAAACCCATCCCAGAAACCCGGTGTCATAAGTACATGAGCAACTATCGATAAGGAAAGTAAAATACAATATCTGTCCGAAATACAGTGGACAATAAATAATAAAATGCTGAAAAGAACTACACTGGCTATGGGTCGTCTCGAACAATGCAGCTCACCTAGTCCTTGAGTCGTCCGTGCTGCTACGCCCAATAGGCTGCGAGAGGTATATATACCTGTGCAACAAAAATGCACAGAAGTGTAGTATGAGTACGTAATCAACGTGTACTCAATGAGTATCCCGCCTAATCCCGAAGGGGTAGAGACGAGATGGCTAACTCTAACACAAACTAGAGGTCAATTAGCAATATTCTATAAGTGCGAGGAAAATCACGGATTTGTATAGAAGTTCTGATTGTGAAGCTAGAAAAATAGGTAAGCACCTTTAACAATAAATCCAGGGCTTCTAAAGTTTGTTCTTTATTATCTTATCAGTTTATATCAAGCCAAGTAGGGCCAATTCCACATTTACAATTTTCAAGTAATAGATAAACACGCGCAAATCATGCCGAGGTCAACGGCCCGCTCCAATAGAAATGTAAATTGTGCACTGCCGAGGGTCGAGCGACACGAACCATAGATGCATCTATTCTCACCAACGCGTTCGGCCCGTTCCATAAATAAACGCATATCCTGCTCGCGAATCATCCATGCGACGCAGGCACACATAAAATACATGCTCAATCAGTCAAATAAGAACTTATCGGGGAAAACCAATTCTCCTTTAACAATTTAAGAAATGGAGTTTAATCCTTTTAGAAATTTACTTACTAATTCGATCTGAGTTAAACAATTCAAGCTACCAATTGGTTCACAATTAATCCACGTGCAACATGCTTTTGGGTCCTAACTACCCGAACAATAGGATAATAGTAGCTACGCACAGAATTTCGTCACTTCGTGCATATGTAGCCCCCACAAATAGGAGCACATAATCAATTATTTCACCTATGGGGTAAATTCCCCCTCACAAGATTAGAAAGGAGACTCACCTCGCTCCGTAGATTCAAAACCGGCATTCTACATTCTTCCGAGGACTCCAATTGATGCACCACGCTCCAAGAGTAGCCAATGGTTATGCAAATCTATTAATATATGCTCAAATATTCATTACAACTAATTTATAGCAATTCTAACCCCAATTGGAAAGTTGATCAAAATGCCCTTGGGCCCACGTGCCTCGAATCCAAAACTTTTCGAAGATAAAGTTTACCCATAACCTTAGGAACTCGAATATATAATTTTCTCTTAATTCCATACTCAAAATCATAATCAAAATCCAAGATTTCTAATTTCCTAGGTTTTCAACCAAAACCCCAAATTTACACTAATCTTCATACTTATATCCATATATAATTGATATATTTAACACAAAAGTGATGGGGATAACTTACCTTGACATTGACGACGAAAATCCCCTCCTTGAAGCTCTCCAAAATCGCCCCAAGCCATGAGAAATATGAGAGAAATGGCCAATCCCTGACTTTAAATTAACCTTCTGCCTCTAGGGATTTTTGCTTCTGCGGAAATAAATCCCGCTTTTGCGAAAAATATTCCGCTTCTGCTGTCCCTGGGCTCAAGCCCATTTTCGCTTCTGCGATAAGCCAACTGCTTCTGCGGTTCTACATCAGCGGATCAAGGGCCGCTTCTGCGGTCCTGGCTGCCCTCGCTCTCGTTCGCTTTTACGGCTTCTTCTTCGCTTTTGCGGGGCCGCTTCTGCAGTCCCATTTCCGCAGAAGCAGAAATACCAGATACCAGCTACCTCAGCACTTCTTCAAACTCCGGATTCGATCCGTTAGCCACTCGGAATCCACCTGAGGCCCCCGAGACCCCAACCAATCATACCAACCAGTCCCAAAACACATTATGGACTTGCTCGAGGCTTCAAATCCCATCAATTATCGCTAAAATCACGAATTACACCCCCATTCAAGCCTTAAGAACTTCGAACTTTCCAACTTCTACTTTCGATGCTTAAAGCTATCAAATCACGTCCGATTGACCTCAAATTTTACGCACAAATCATATTCGACATTAAGGAACTGCTCCAACTTTCGGAATCGGATTCCGACCCCGATATCAAAAAGTCAACCTTCGGTCAAACTTCTCAAAAACCTTCAAATTCTAACTTTAGCCAAATTGCTCCAAAAGGACCTACATAGCTTCGAATTCACTTCCGATCGCGTTCCCAACTCCAGAATTACCATACGGAGCTATTCACAGTCTCGGAATCCCAAACGGACATCGATAACGCTGAAATGCACTCCGAGCCAAACTTAAGAAATTTCTTCCAAAATGCTAACTTCCACAATAGGTGCCAAAACGCTCCCGGGTTATCCAAAACCCGAATCGGGCATACGCCTAAGTCCGATATCATCATACGTACCTGCTGGAACCTTCAGATCCCGATTCCGAGGTCGTTTACTCTAAATTCCAATCCTAGTTCATTCTTTCAACTTTAAGCTTCTCAAATGATTTAAATTTAACTCCGATCTTCCGGAATTTAAATTCCGACCATGCGAACAAGTTATAATACCTAAAATGAAGCTGTTCATGGCCTCCGACTACTGAACGGAGTGCTGGGACTCAAAACAACCGGTCGGGTCGTTACATTCTCTCCCACTTAATCATACGTTAGTCCTTGAACGTGCTGAGAACTATACTGAAGTAGTCTGAAATTGATGTTTAACTTCTCATGCACCTCCCCATGCTACCACAACTTAGCTGAGCACATCGGCTCGATAAATTTTGAAGATTTTCCCTTTTTTTTTCTCAAGCAAATAAGCCTTAGATCCCAATTCCAACATCCAGAGTTCTATGTCAGGCCTGTTTCCAACATACGATCACCGTATCAATCACTATACGCTGTATTCAAACATGACTGCATAACTCTGCTGAATTCACACTTTGCATCACTTTACTCATAGGACCACAATAACATTTCTGTTTGAATTAATCGAAATTCCACGAATCCGATGGTCCCATTGCACCTCATGAACAACATAGGTCTTATCTAACTATTACAATACCGCCACGACGGACGAGATGCTGAAATTCATAATCAATTGCCGAGTCAACCAACCATAGAGTCTATACTTCTGACAAGAAAATTTACCATATTCTGAACCAAATAATGATCTTCGCTCCTTAATACACCTCATATAATCAGATTGCACTGATCCTAAATCCCACAATCTCATCTTACCCAGTACGAACTGCTCGGCAATAAGCCACTCCGAATGCGATCACAAGTCTCATATGATGCCACAATATGCCAATAGGCCACCAATTCGAACACAACACAAACAGGAAATTGAACTCTGGAAGGAATTACCTAACTCCCGCACTACTACGGACTTTCCTTAGAAAATAGGAAGCAAGACATACAAAATTAGCATATAGAAAACTACACTCATCATCACACTATTGAGGCGTGCAACCCGATCCACACAGCATAACCATGGCGGCGTGCCATCCGATCCTTACAATATAACCATGGCAGCGTGCCACCCGATCCTCACAATATAACCATGGCGGCGTGCCACCCGATCCACACGTAGAACTCACATAAGGAGATACACATCGAGCTAATTTTCTCATTGCGATAAAATACTGAATCTAGGTCACAAGCACACTAAGTGCATAATGCCATCCCTGAGGGGACATATAGCGCGATAAGCTACAAAACACGAGCACAACTGAGGTACGATATACAGTCTGAATCTCAAGAGCCATCTTGCTCATAATGCGTCATTGCCACGCGGAACCTCAACACATAAAATTTACCAAGTCGTCTCACAACTCATAAGGCGCATTACATCATTACCTAGAATAGCTGATGAAAAAATAACACCCCGATTGTTCCTCCATAAGGAACGCTCGCTGAACGAACACAACTGGCCTGATATAAAGCCCAAATTCACATTTAAATCCATCCACCGACCTCAAGTCGATCCTGATCATATCAATTTAAGCCAATGACCTTTCAAAGGTCCATACTAATTCCCCACCTCTCGTAACACACAAGGACAACCATCATAATCGGAGTACAATCTACAACTCAGAATCCGAGTGCCCTCCAGGCATCCATTCTCAATTTAACGATATCATCACAATTCTTCATATTTGGTTTATATCTTTAATCAATCAAGTGGCGTCGTGCCACATTTATGAAATCTTCCTGTGGAACCTACTCCCATAATCTACCATAACAATTAACTGGGTCTTACCTCCAACCCACCGACTGCACTAACGCTGATAAGCGATCAAGAATCATTAACCCATGATACAAGCCCTCGTTACAAAACACCAATCTCAGGTGACGCTGAAGACAACCCCAACTTACTTTATTCATTCAACCCTTTCCTTGCTCATCCGAGCCCGTGACGGGTCAACACTGAACTGCAATCCTCACTTCGTATTTCCATGCAACTCACTGCACCCAACGTGCCAACATATGATAGAACATAATTTTTCATCGTAACTCCGAAATTATTAATATTTTAACACTTCATCATATACGAACTTTTCACTTAACTCACTTCGGGAGAATCATAGCAACACATAGGTAAATTCCCATAACCGTAGAATATGCAAATTTGGAAGTAGTGGTCCAAGCCACCATAGCCCTTCCGGAATCTGCTTCCTCATAAGAAGCCACAACAGTAGAATGGTTTAGAATGTTGTCAATTACAGCGGCCGACAAACCTCACACGTACCGCTACAAATCAAACACATAACTCGATCATGCTGAATGAACGGATCACAGATCCCAACATGCCAAATTCAACGATGGCTAATCAATCCCTTTCCCTCCAATTTATCCTTGATTGCTTTGGAAATAATACTAATTCTCTTCAACGCATAACATACTCCCTCTACACTCACCCCGAGTGACCTTGAATTGCGAGACCATGCTGTCTCAAATCTCATGAATTATTTCACATTTCTCAAATGCTACACCACAAGGTAACACATCATAGAACATTCTGGGCACCTTCTCATTAACTGCTACAAAGCTTGATTCTTAGTTGTACTTATAGGCTTGAAATCATTAGGTACCACACTTTATCTTTTAAGTTCCACTAGGACCGTTGCTGAGAGCCACCTGCTCTGACTTGATCCTGAATATAATCAGCTCCTTGAATCTTCTAGCACATTAATCCATCCTCAATGAAGCACCTGGCAGAGTCACTCGCCTTTTAACCCATTTCTATACAAGGCATAAATCTTAAATCTTTTCCCAAGTTCGAACATGAGCCCATAAGGCCGACCATAGCACATCCTTAATAATTCCTCCGCTCAATTTACTACTTATGGTCTTTTCTCGTAGCTGAATTAACCAATCAATATGATAATAACCAGAAATCACGCAAGTAGTTAATCATACAACCCAATCATAAGCGGTGGGACTCTCCCACTTAGCTTGAAGCCATCATTTCACCATTCTTGAGTCCGCCCGACCTTTTTGCCTCTTAACCTCGCGCCACCAATTATAAAAATATCTCGGGATCTTCCTGTAAATCCCCATCTTTAATATTCTGAGTCTTCATCCATATTCGCACGACCGATCTCTTTGTTGAACAACTAATATAATTCCTTGCAGAAGCTTCGCCAACCACGCGACCACTAATATGCTGACGGGGAATAACCCACCTAGGGGAATCACCTCCCGACATCTTCGCACACCGCTACACGGGGTACATTCACTGTGACACCGATAGCCCATCCTGAGTCCCAGCTCACCTTCCAGTTGCACAAGTCCATTCGCCCCTCGCGGACATCAATTAAATGCGCGGCAACATCCTTCCAACTTCAGGGTTATGCTACACCCTCCTCCATTTCAAGAAGCTCCTTTCCGCCATATCAATAGCCCATACTTCACATCATACCCGCAGGCTTCAATCACCAATTATTAAAATCCTTAATTCTATCCAAAATCTCTTTAAGGCGCGTAGTATTCCTACTACCAATCCCATATGCAACCCTCGCCACTCTCCCACTTTGGCGAAACTCATATCTTTAATTAACCACTCGACCTTGCTCCTCATACATGGCCTTCTAGAAGTTTTAAACACCATCTGACACTTCCCACATGTCCTTCCTCATACGTTGCTGCTTAATTGTTGCCTTAAATGAAATCTATCTTCGTGGCACTTGAATCCACCATTGCTGCTAACTTTAAACCTTTCTAAAGGTCATCTTTATAGAGCCGTCAATATTAGAAATTCTGATTCGATCTTAAAAGGCCGCGTCATGCGATATCTGACAGTTGTACCTCCAATATTATTTCACAATATCCTGCCATAAAGGGAAATTGTTGTAGATTATAACACCAACAACTTAGTACGTTCAATCAGGACCACGACACCCCCTCATCAAAGAAAGCTCAACCACGCTTGAAAATACCAAGCCTCATTACTTCCACCAGCCCACACCTAACCATTTTTAGTCCGACTGTCTTTTCCCCTGTTGGGAATAAAATACTGAATCCCTTGATTACATGCTGAGTTAACCTCCCTCCAATTCAGTCACTGCCCCAATACATGGGCAAATATCCTACCATCACAACAACACTGCGAAATAATCGCTCATAAGCATTGTGGCAACCTGTGCCTAGCCTCAAGGCTCTTAGAAGTTCTGTTACCGAGCTGAAACAATAGAATATCCCTCCAAAGTGCGACTATAATAGTCCAATCAACAATACCGGGAAAATCATCCCGCACGACATTTGTAGTGCCATTACAATCCTTCAATTTTCAATTTATAACAAGCGCTCGCGTAAGATTGAGTAGGAAGAAATCAAAGGCATAAGCCACAAAGGAATCGAACCGCACGAAAAGGAAATCAAGAAGGGAAGTACTCCTAACAGCCCTGTAGCCTCCCGAGGATAAGTATAGACGTCTCCGTACTGATCCGTGAGACTCTACTAGACTTGCTCATGAATCGTGAGACCGACGGGAACCTAGTGCTCTAATACCATGTTGTCACGACCCAAAATCCACTAAAGGTCGTGGTGGCGCCGGACACCTCTGTCAGGCTAGCCAACTAGATTATCAATTAATTCCTCTTTTAATACTTTTGAAAATCTAAGGGTTTTCCTTCCATTTTCATAAATAAAAGTTCACTACTTGAATTCAAATTTAAATAATAACAATTAGTACAAATCCGTTGAAAACCATCCCAGAAACCCGGTGTCACAAGTACATGAGCAACTACTGATAAGAGAAATAAAATACAACATCCGTCCGGAATACAGTGGACGGAAAGTAAATACAGTACACTGGAAGGGACTACCCTAGCTGCGGTCGCCTCGAATGATGCAGCTCACCTAGTCCCAGCGTCATCCATGCTGCTACGCCCAATAGGCTGCTAGAGGTATATATACCTGTGCAACAAAAATGCACAGAAGTGTAGTATGAGTACATAATCAACGTGTACTCATTGAGTATCCCGCCTAATCCTGAAGGGGTAGAGACGAGATGGCCAACTCCGACACTCACTAGAGGTCAATTAGCAATATTCTATAAGTGCGAGGAAAATCATGGATTTGTATAGAAGTTTTGATTGTGAAGCCAGAAAAATAGGTGAACACCTTCAACAATAAATCCATGGCTTCTAAAGTTTGTTCTTTATTATCTTATCAGTTTATATCAAGCCAAGTAGGGCCAATTCCATATTTACAATTTTCAAGTAACAGATAAACACGCGCAAATCATGCCGAGGTCGACGGTCCGCTCCAACAGAAATGTAAATTATGCACTGCCGAGGGTCGAGCGGCACGAACCATAGATGTATCTATTCTCACCGAGGCGTTCGGCCCGTTCCATAAATAAACACATATCTTGCTCGCGAATCATCCATGCGATGCAGGCACACATAAAATACATGCTCAATCACTCAAAGAAGAACTTATCGGGGAATATTTATTCAAATAAAACCAATTCTCCTTTAATAATTTAAGAAATGAAGTTTAATCCTTTTAGAAATTTACTTACTAATTCGATGTGAGTTAAACAATTTAAGCTACCAATGGCTTCATAATTAATCCACGTGCAACATGCTTTTAGGTCCTAACAACCCGAACAATAGCATAATAGTAGCTACGCACGGACTCTCGTCACCTCGTGCGTACGTAGCCCCCACAAATAGGAGCACATAATCAATTACTTCACCTATGGGATAAATTCCCCCTCACAAGATTAGAAAGGAGACTCACCTCGCTCCGTAGACTCAAAACCGGCATTCTACATTCTTCTGAGGACTCCAATTAATGAACCACGCTCCAAGACTAGCCAATTGTTATGCAAATCCATTAATATATACTCAAATATTCATTACAACTAATTTATAGCAATTTCTAACCCCGATTGGAAAGTTGACCAAAACGCCCTCGGGCCCATGTGCCCGGAATCCAAAACTTTTCGACAATAAAGTTTACCCATAACCTTAGGAACTCGAATATACAATTTTCTCTTAATTCCATACTCAAAATCATTATCAAAATCCAAGATTTCTAATTTCCTAGGTTTTCAATCAAAACCCCAAATTTACACTAATCTACATACTTAAATCCATACATAATTGATATATTTAACACAAAAGTAATGGGAATAACTTACCTTGACATTGATGACGAAAATCCCCTCATTGAAGCTCTCCAAAATCGCCCCAAGCCATGAGAAATATGAGAGAAATGGCCAATCCCCGACTTTAAATTAACCTTCTGTCTCCACGGATTTTCGCTTCTGTGGAAATAAATCCTGTTTCCGCGGTCCCGCTTTTGTGGAAAATATTCTGCTTCTGCGGTCCCGCATCAGCGGATCAAGGGTCGCTTCTGCGGTCCTGGCTGCCCTCGCCCTCGTCTGCTTCTGCGGCTTCTTCTTCGCTTCTGCGGGGCTGCTTCTGTGGTCCCATTTCCACAGAAGCGGAAATACCAGATACCAGCTACCTCAGCACTTCTTCAAACTTCGGATTCGATCCGTTAGGCACCCGGAATCCACCCGAGGCCTCCCGGACCCCAACCAATCATACCAACCAGTCCCAAAACACATTACGATCTTGCTCGAGGCTTCAAATCCCATCAATTAACGCTACCCGGTTCAAGGCTTATGAACTTCGAACTTTTCAACTTCTATTTTCGATGCTTAAACCTATCAAATCACGTCCGATTGACCTTAAATTTTACACACAAATCATATTCGACATTACGGACCTACTCCAACTTTTGGAATCGGATTCCGACCCCGATATCAAAAAGTCAACCTCCGGTCAAACTTCTCAAAAACCTTCAAATTCTAACTTTAGCCAAATTGCTCCAAAAAGACCTACGGACCTTCGAATTCACTTCCGATCGCGCTCCCAACTCTAGAATCACCAAACGGAGCTATTCACAATCTCGGGATCCTAAACGGACATCGATAATGCTGAAATGCACTTCGAGCCAAACTAAAGAAATTTTTTCCAAAATGCTAACTTCCACAATAGGCGCCAAAATGCTCCCGGGTTATCCAAAACCCAAATCGGGCATACGCCCAAGTCCGATATCATCATATGAACCTGCTGGAACCTTCAGATCCCAATTCCGAGGTCGTTTACTCAAAATTCTAATCCTAGTTCATTCTTTCAACTTAAGTTTCTCAAATGAGAGTTTTCATTTAAATTTAACTCCGATCTTCCTGAATTTAAATTCCAACCATGCGAACAAGTTATAATACCTAAAATGAAGCTGTTCATGGCCTCCGACTGTTGAACGGAGCACTAGGACTCAGAACGACCGATCGGGTCGTTACAGTTTTATTTTTCTTTAATTTCAATTCAGTTAGATTTTTAAGTTTTTTTTTCTGCTGTTGTATATAACTAAATTGATATTTGTTTAGTTTCAGATTTAATTGAGGAAAGAGCATTTGTAGCAAATAAGGTCAAGAAGGGGTCAAGAATGATACGCTCAATGGACATGTCTCTCTTGATAATTTGAAGTAAGCTTTTTCTTTTGAACCATTTATGTTTGATGACATGCAAAGCCTCTTTGAGACTCGAGTCACTAAGGTTTAAGAATTTATCATATTGTTGAATTTGATTTGAGGGGTTATGTTTCATTATTTGCAGGACTTTGTTATTGTAGAATAAAGGTATTTATAAGTGCCGCTGACGTTTTAATCGAAATATTTTTCTTGCTTGAATTGTGCTAAAAGAAAGTAAGAACTTCGTGAGAATATTTTTAGTAAGGATCAAAAATCTTGCCTACAACAATAGAAGAAATCTGAAACCTTTGCAGGTTCAAACCTCCATGCTTTATTAGCTTGATTGAATAATGTTAGGACAAAGAAAATAAAGGCCATGGTGTGGTCGAGGCAATACTCAAATAAAAGAAACCTGAGTCCAACTGCATTATCAACAAAAAGCATCTCCAAAATAATTTTTGGCCACCTTATCACAATGGCACCATGCTGAGCAGCAAAACAATGTGAGACAGCCACATCTGCTCTGCTTCAAGCAGCAACAAAGGCAATGTGGGTAGACATATTTCAACCCTGAATTGCTTAGCTTCTAGCAATGGCATGTTTAATCTTAGCACCCATTCATCATCAACTGCAGGCAATAATTTTTCTCTCTCAGGGCCAGGAATGCACATAATACTGGTATTACAGTTCTGCAATCCATTCACAGTTGGTGCAATAGAAACGGTAGATATATTAGCTCCATAAGCTTTGTCAGCTTCATACACAGGTAATAGTCCATCCCTCTTCTTATGGAAATGCCTTCGAAAGTTGAATAAATCTGTCACCACCACTAATTGACAAAAGAGCAACTGCTTACCTAACCTCAACTCGTAGGATTTTTATGTCAAATGGTCAAGTCTACCACTTGATTATACTTAATCCTATAAATCAAAAATAATTTGTAATAGTTGAAAGAGGGATAAAGAAGATAAGAGAAAGAGAACATTGAGTGGAAAACCGATTGAGAAAGAACACTAAGATGGCAGAGGAAGAGGATATGCGGTGGCTGCAAAACTGAAAGACAAATAAGCATAATATATTGGTTAATAGGTACATGGATGCAAATACCCTCAACTTCTATTTTATTGACCTGATCACAAGTGAAGGTATTAAACAACAAGGATGATTATGAGTGAGTGTTTTACAAATCTTTTGTTATAAAAATCGTATAACAGATCTTACGTACAATTGCGCTCATAAAACACTTGTCCTTCAAAAGCCAGTTTTAAAGAAGAGAATATCAACTGAGTCGGCTTATCAATACACTTTACAAACAAGAAACAAGGGGCATGTACTCATATTCACATAAGGGTTGGGCACAATTTCCTCCACCTTCATATCACATAATCATACAACTCTATCACGAGTTCTGCATTCCTTTCACATTCCAAATACATTGGACTGGGATAAAAAAACCTCAGTGTCATCAGTCCCTCCTACGTTTCCTCGCACGAAAAATATCACGAGATTGAACCTCATTTTCACTTCGTGCACTCATGCACAATCTGGCGCAATCCACCATCCATTGAGCTAGAACGATTAACACATTCACATACATTATACTTTATACAAATTAGTTAAACATATTTATAGGCTATTGGCCTCCCACAAGGCAAAAGGAGATTTGGAATAACTAAAATACCTCCCACTCTATATCCAAAGTTGATTTACCAGTTGATGTTACTAGAACTTTTTGTACTGATCTAAGCTATCCAAATGTAGAATTCACTAGCGATCACCCTCCGGGGAATCATTCAGGAAATGGAAGAGAAAAGAATGTGTTCCAGTCATGCTCGCAACACTAAAGAGAGAGAGGTGAGGTGTGATGACCCGAGCCGTCGTCTCATGAGTTACCGCTCCGTTTTCCCTATTTTTTGCCTCTTTATGCTTCATTATTAGTGTCTTGTGTAAACGAGTTGGTTTGGATTGATTTTAGAAGGAAATGAGACACTTAGTCTCTTTAAGGAAGGCTTAGTTTGGAAAAGTCAACTGGATGTTGACTTATGTGTTAGAGGGATCGGATATGAATTCTGATAATTCAGTTAGCTTCAGGGGATTATTTGTGACTTAGAAGTATGATCGAAAGTGATTTTGGAGGTCGGTGTTGAATTAGGCTTGAATCGGCAAAGTTAGTATTTTGGCGATTTTCGGTTGATAGGTGAGTTTTTGATCCAAGGGTCGGAATGGGATTTTGAGAGTTGCTGTAGCTTCGTTATGTGATTTGGGATGTGTGTGCAAAATTTCAGGTCATTTGGAAGTGGTTTGGTTGGATTTTTGATCAAATGTGTGTTTTAAAGTTTTAGAAGAACTTAGGCTTGAATCTGATGTAATTTGATGGTTTTGGTGTTGTTTAAGGTATTTTGATGATTGGAAAAAGTTTGAACAAAGTTTTAGAAGGTGTTGATGCTTTTGGATGAGGTCCCGGGGGCCTCGGGGTGATTTCGGATGGCTAACGGGAAGAATTTGGACTTGACTCATTGCAGAAAATCTGATGTTGCTGGTATTTCCGCACCTGCGGAAAGTGTCTCGTAGGTGCGAAGGGGAGGCCGTAGGTGCGAGTTTGGTCGGGGGCAGCTGCTTCCGTAGAAGCAGACGAGGAGCCACATCTGCGAAGCCGTAGGCGCGGAAAGTTGGTCGCTGATGCGGGTTACGGGAGTAAAGCTGGAACCACAGATGCGGATTGGGAGCCGCACCTGAGGAGCCGCAGATGCGGCTATTGGACCGCAGATGTGGCCAGGCGGATTTAATGAAGTTCCATAGATGCGGAGTATTAGATCGCAGAAGCGGTACCGCAGAAGCGAATTTTGGACCGCAGATGCAATTTTGCATGGGCAGAAGGTACTTAAGTTCTTCTTCGCGAATTTTGAAGGGTTTATCATTTCTAACTTTGGAATTGGAGAATTGTGGGCGATTTTGAAGAGGGATTTCAAGGAGCTTCGATAAGGTATGGATTTTTGGACCCAAAGTACGATTCTATGGTGCTATTTCATGGATTAGGACTGAAAACTTAGGAAATTAATGGACAAAAATGGTGGTTTAGGGCTTGAACTTAAGGGGCAAAAATTGGGGATTTGAAGGGTCAATTGAACTCCGATTCTTGTATTTTGATATGTACAAACTCGGTGGGAGATAAGAATTCTATTGATGTTAAAATTTCTGAGTTTCAACAAGTGGGTCCGGGGCTCGAGTTTTGCAAATTTCGAGATTTTTGATGTTTTACGATTGGGTTTTGTTACCTTAGCCTATTATGACATATTCGTTGTGGTTTTAGTCAGATTTGTTGCGCGAGGATGTCGATTTGAGAGGCAAGGGCATAGCGAGCTAGAGTTTTTGCCGGCTTGAGGTGAGTAGAGATTGTAAATGATGTCCTAAGGGTTTGAAACCCCGAATTACACAACGTAGTGCTGTATTGAGGTGAAAATCGTGCTTAATGACGAGCGCGGGGTGGTTTACTATTGGGGATTGTGACTTGGTCCGTCACGATTGATGTTTTTACCACATATTTGAGTAAGACTTGTTTGTTATCATCATGATTTAGGCTTATTGCCATATTTGGGCTTCATGCCGACTACTTGAATCCTTTTCGGACTTTTATCACTATTTGCTCACTATTTTGACATATTATTTGAACTCAGACTTTTTGATTAATATTGTTTTAAAATTTCAGCCACTTTTACTTGAATTTTGAGACTTAAATGATATTTCAAATATTGTTTGGGCGGAGCACTACTGTTTTTCTGATGCCCGATGGGCTTGTGATGATTTCTGGACTGAGTGAGGCCGAGGGACATATGTGAGGATATGCTGAGTAAGTGTGAGATACTTTATATGCCACAAGGTGGCTTGAGTGATGGGAGGTCGAGTGCCAAGTGATGATGCCACGAGGTGGCTTGATATAACGCTTGGGTCGTAAGAGGCTCCTCCGGAGTTTGCACACCCATAGTGAGAGCGGGTACCCATATGATCTGAGAGTGAGCGCGAGGGGCTGATATTATGCTGAGTGACTGATACTGAGCCCGAGGGGCTGATACTGTTCTGAGCGATTGATACCGAGCCCGAGAGGCAGATTACTACTTACTATTTACCTGTTGTTTTACCTGATTTACCTGTTTTTAAAAGGAGATTTCATTTGATTCTTCAGGGTTTTACTGCTTTAAGTGATTTACTGCATGATATAGAATTGCTTTGTGCCTTTATGTGTTTTCATGCTTTCAGTCATTATTTATAATTATTACTCACTAGGTCGGAGTACTCATATTACTCCCTGCACTATGTGTGCAGATTCAGGCATAGTAGAGTCCGCTCCTGAGCGCTGATCCTTCCAGACCAGGTAGTGATTTGGAGTTACAAGGTAGCTGTTGACGTCTGCAGCCCCATGTCTCCCCTATCCTCTATCATTTATGTTTGCTTCAGATTATTGTATCAGACTTCATACTTTGTAGACTTATAGCAGACTCTGTATTAGCTCATGACTTGTGACACCCCGATTTGGGCTGTGTCGGGATGGTTTCCCTTTGTTATTATTGCTGTTTCTGCAATTATGGTTATCCTAATCATGTTTTAGATTTGCTTATGTTAATTAATTTTTAAAAGAGGTGTTTCGTTTTGTTTGGCTGGCCTTGTCTTCACGAGAGGCACCATCACGACTATGTTCGGGAATTGGGTCGTGACAAGTTGGTATCAGAGCCTGGGTTACATAGGTCTCGCCAGTCATGAGCAGGTTTAGTAGAGTCTCACGGATCAGTATGGAAACGTCCGTATTTATCCTCGAGAGGCTGCAGAACCTTTACGAAAAAACTTCATATTCTTGAAATTCTTGTCGTGTGACTTTGTTGATCTGAGAACTAAACTTCCGTATTCTATTCTCCTGCAGATGGCGAGGACTCGCACTACCGGATGAGGTGGATGACCACCAGTGCCACCCACTGAGGCCACCAAAGGCCGTGGACACAGTCGTAGTCGTGGCAGAGGCAGAGCGGCGAGGGCAGCGCTTGTTGATCCACCAGCTGCCCCAGCTCCGGATCAGGCTCCAACAACACCAAATCCGGCACCAGCTGTGCCCATCGTGATCTCGGGTCTTCAGGAGGCCCTAGCTCAAGAAATTTTAGCCACAACCATAGCATCTACTTCACAGGTTTGGGGAGGCAATCAGACCTCCACTGATCGCACCCCTGAGCAGGTAGTGCAGGGATTGCAGATGCTGGGAGCACCTCCAGCTTAGACGGTTGCACCAGTTCAGGAGTTCGTAGTTCCAGCTATGCCAGACGATGAGCATCATCGTCTTACGAGGTTTGGTAGGCTCCAGCCTCCATCATTCAGTGGTGCCAAGGGCGAGAATGACCAGGGTTTTCTTGATGAGTGTCAGTGTATGCTCCGTACATCAGGGATTCTGGAGTCTAGCGGTGTGGCATTTACCACCTTTTAGTTTATTGGGGCTGCCTTCACTTGGTGGGAGGCGTACGAGAGGCATAGGCCTGTTGGTCTAGTGCATTTGACTTGGCAGGAGTTCTCCACTCTCTTCTTGGAGAAGTATGTACCGCACTCCCACAGGGAAGAGCTGCGTGGGCAGTTTGAGTGGCTACAGTAGGGAGATATGACTGCGTCTTAGTGTGAGGCGAGGTATTCTGAGTTGGGTCGTCATACTGCCTGGATGGTCCCGACAGATCGTGAGAGGTTTAAGAGGTTTGTGGATTGCCTTAATTACCATCTCCGTGTTCTGATGACTAGAGAGAGAGTTTTGGGTATTTAATTTGATGAGGTGGTTGATATCACTCGTGAGATTGAGACGGCTTGCTGACAGGATAAAGAGGAGAGGGAGGCCAAGAGGCCTCTGGGTTCTGGCAGTTTTAGTGGTGCTCCATCTAGGGGCCAGTTCCAGCATGGTAGAGGCTATTCTTTCAGGCCCGCTCAGTCGGCCAGTCCAGAGTATCATGGGGCATCTTCAGGTAATGGTTATCATGGTTCTCAGCAGGGTCAACCTTTACTTAGTGCCCTTCTAGCCCAGAGTTCATCTCGTGCCCCGTCAGCTCAGGGTTCTTCTACGCCAAGCGCATCAGCTGGCCACTCCAGTGCGAGAGGTTCACTTCAGTCCCCTTCTCCAGCACCTAGGAGTTGTTTTGAGTGTGGAGAGTTTGGGCATGTCTGGAGGCAGTGTCCTCGTCGTATTGCCAGTTCATCTCAATAGAGGGGTCAGACCTCCTCTTCTGCTCCAGTTACTTCACTACTTGCCCAGCCAGTTTGGGGTGGAGGTCAGGCAGCTAGGGGTCGCTCCAGAGGGGGAGGTCGATTAGGCGGTGGCCAGGCCTATTTTTATGCTATTCCAGGCAGGACAAATGTCATTGCTTCAGATGCTGTCATTACAGGTATTATTTCAGTCTGCCACAGAGATGCCTCTGTCCTATTTGATCACGGTTCCACCTATTCTTATATGTCCTCATATTTTGCTCATCATTTGGGTACGTCCCGAGGATGTCTTGCCTTACCTGTTCACGTATCTACCCCTTGTGGGAGATACTATTATCGTAGACCATATGTATCGATCATGTGTTGTGACAATTGGGGGTCGGCTGGCAGAGATTTGTATTCGGGAGATTGTTCGGTTGCATGGTTTCCCAGTTTCCATCATATCAGATCGGGGCACTCAGTTTACCTCTCAGTTTTGGCAGACTGTTCAGCGATAATTGGGTAATCAGGTACAGTTGAGCAAACCTTTCACCCTCAGACGGACGGGCAGTCTGAGCGGACCATTCAGATACTAGAGGATATGCTACGCTCTTGTGTTATGGACTTCGGAGGGTCATGGGATCGGTTTCTACTACCGCTTGCAGAGTTTTCCTACAAAACCTCTACCAGTCGAGCATTCAGATGGCTCCGCATGAGGCCTAGTATGGGATGCGGTGTAGATCTCCAGTTGGTTGGTTTGAGCCCGATGGGGCTAGTCTATTAGGGATAGATTTGGTCCAGGATGCATTAGAGAAAGTGAAGGTAATTCAGGAGAGACTCCATACAGCACAGTCGAGATAGAAGAGTTATGCGTACAGGAATGTTCTAGATGTATCCTACATGGTTGGTGAGAAGGTCCTGTTGAAGGTTTCACCTACAAAGGGTTTTATGAGATTCAGAAAGAAGGGGAAGTTGAGTCCGCGGTTTATCGGGCCTTTTGAGGTACTTCAGAAGATTGGGAAGGTGGCTTATGAGCTTGCCTTTCCACCCAGCCTCTCGAGCGTGCATCCAGTTTTTCGTGTTTCTATGCTCCGAAAATATATTGGAGACCCGTCCCATGTTCTGGGTTTCAGTACGGTTCAGTTGGAGGGTGATTTGACTTATGATGTAGAGCCAACAACCATTTTGGATTGTCAGGTTTGAAAGTTGAGGTCAAAGGATATTTCTTCGATGAAGGTGCAGTGGAGAAGTCGGACCGTGGAGGAGGCTACCTGGGAGACCGATCAGGATATGCGGAGCAGATACCCTCACCTATTTGAGGCTTCAGGTATGTTTCTTGACTCGCTCGAGGACGAGCGTCTATTTAAGTTGGGGAGGATGTGACGACCCGACCCGTCGTCTCATGAGTTACCGCTCCGTTTCCCCCATTTTCTACCTCTTTATGCTTCATTATTATTGTCTTGTGTGATCGAGTTGGTTTGGATTGATTTCAAAGGAAATGAGACACTTAGTCTCTTTAAGGAAGGCTTAGTTTGGAAAAGTCAACCGAATGTTGACTTATTTGTTAGAGGGGTTGGATTTGAATTCCAATGATTCGGTTAGCTTCGGTGGATGATTTGTGACTTAGAAGTGTTATCAGAAGTGATTTTGGAGGTCCGGTGTAGAATTATGCTTGAATTGGCGAAGTTAGTATTTTGGCGATTTCCTGTTGATAGGTGAGATTTTGATCCGTGGGTCGGAATGGGATTCCGAGAGTTGCTGTAGCTTCGTTATGTGATTTGGGGTGTGTGCGAAAATTTTTAGGTCATTCGGAGGTGGTTTGGTTGGGTTTTATCAAATGCGTGTTTCGAAAGTTTTAGAAGAACTTAGGCTTGAATCCGATGTAATTTGATGGTTTTGGTGTTGTTTGAGGTGTTTTGATGATTAGAACAAGTTTGAATGAAGTTTTAGGAGGTGTTGGCGCATTTGGTTGAGGTCCCGGGGGCCTCGGGGTGATTTCGGATGGCTAACGGGAAGAATTTAGACTTGTGTCATTGCAGAAAAATCTGCTGTTGCTGGTATTTCCGCACATGCAGAAAGGGGACCGCAGGTGCAGTCTCTCTCGCAGGTGCGAAGGGGAGGCCGCAAGTGAAAATTTGGTTGGGGGCAGCTGCTTCCGCAGAAGCGGACGAGGAGCCGCATCTGCGAAGCCGTAGATGCGGAAAGTTGGCCGCTGATGCGGGTTAGGGGAGTAAAACAGGAACCGCAGATGCAGATTGGGAGCCGCACCTGCGGAGCCACAGATGCGACTATTGGACCGCAGATGCGGCTAGGCGGATTTAATGAAGTTACGCAGATGCGGAGTATAGACCGCAGAAGCGGATTTTGGACCACAGATGCGATTTTGCTTGGGCAGAATGTATTTAAGTTCTTCTTCGCGAATTTTGAAGGGTTTATCATTTCTAACTTCAGACTTGGAGAATTGTGGGCGATTTTGAAGAGGGATTTCAAGGAGCATCGATAAGGTATGGATTTTTGGACCCAAAACACGATTCTATGGTGTTATTTCATGGATTAGGACTTAAAACTTAGGAAATTAATGGACAAAAATGGTGGTTTAGGGCGTGAACTTAAGAGAGCAAAAATTGGGGATTTGAAGGATCAATTGAACTCCGATTCTTGTGTTTTTATATGTATAAACTCGGGGGGAGATAGGAGTCTATTGATGTGAAAATTTCTGAGTTTCGAGAAGTGGGCTCGGGGTTCAGGTTTTGCAAATTTCGAGATTTTTGATGTTTTTCAATTATTTTCGATTGGGTTTTGTTCCCTTAGCCTATTGTGACGTATTCGTTGTGGTTTTGGTCAGATTCGATGCGCGAGGAGGCCGATTTGAGAGGCAAGGGCATAGCAAGCTAGAGTTTTGGTCGGCTTGAGGTGAGTAGTGATTGTAAATGATGTCCTGAGGGTTTGAAACCCCGGATTGCACAACGTAGTGCTGTATTGAAGTGAAACACCCGCTTAATGACAAGTGTGGGGTTGTTTACTATTTGGGATTGTGACTTGGTTCGTCCTGATTAATGTTTTTACCACATATTTGAGTAAGACTTGTTTGTTATCATCATGATTTAGGCTTATTGCCATATTTGGGCTTCATGCCACCTACTTGAATCCTTCGTGGACTTTTATCACTGTTTCCTTACAATTGTGACATATTACTTGAACTCAGACCTATTGATTAATATTGTTTTACAATTTCAGCCACTTTTACTTGAATTTTGAGACTTAAATGATATTTCCAATATTGTTTGGGCTGAGCGCTACTGTTTTACTGATGCCCGAGGGGCTTGTGATAATTTCTGGACTGAGTGAGGCTGAGGGCCATATGTGAGGATATGCTGAGTAGTATGAGATACTTTATGTGCCACGAGTTGGCTTGAGTGATGGGAGGTCGAGTGATGTGAGGCCGAGTGCCGAGTGATGATAACACGAGGTGGCTTGATATAGCGCTTGGGCATTAAGGGCCCCCTCCGGAGTCTGCACATCTACAGTAAGCGCGGGTACCCATATGATCTGAGAGTGAGCCCAAGGGGCTGATACTATGCTGAGTGAATGATACTGAGCGCGAGGGGCTGATACTGTTCTGAGCGATTGATACCGAGCCTGAGGGACAGATTACTACTCACTATTTACCTGTTGTTCTACCTGTTTTAAAAGGATATTTCATTTGATTCTTCACGGTTTTACTGCTTTAAGTGATTTACTGCCTGATATAGAATTTCTTTGTACCTTTATGGGTTTTCATGCTTTCAGGCATTATTTATAATTATTACTCACTGGGTTGGAGTACTCACATTACTCCCTGCACCGTGTGTGCAGATTCAGGCATAGTAGAGTCCGCTCCTGAGCGCTGATCCTTCCAAACCAGGCAGTGATTTGGAGTTACGAGGTAGCTGTTGACGTCTGCAGCCCCGTGCCTCCCCTATCCTCTATCATTTATGTTTGCTTTAGAATATTTTATCGGACTTCATATGTTGTAGACTTATAGCAGACTCTGTAGTAGCTCATGACTTGTGACACCACGTTTTGGGCTGTGTCGGGATGGTTTCCCTTTGATATTATCGTCGTTTCCGCAATTATGGCTATCTTAATCATGTTTTAGATTTGCTTATGTTACTTAATTGTTAAAAGAGGTGTTTTGTTTTATTTGGATGGCCTTGTCTTCATGAAAGGCGCCATCACAACTGGGTTCGGGAATTGGGTCGTGACTTGGGGGCGCAAGGGAATTAGGAATCTGAAATGAACAAACATGAATACATATTAATATGAATTTCCAGAGTGGAGTACCTACAAATAAGAGAACTCCTAGGTGCCTAGTGATGTACAGTTTCCTGTTGATCGATGTGTGTGCCTTAGCAAGAGCTCATCTTGTCACATCCACATAATTTGCTGAGCAAAAGTAATCACTGTCCTGCCACCATGGAATCTGCTCCTATTCAGAATCCGAATCAATACTTAGATATAGTCTTGGTCTTATAGAACGACGTTGACGAGGAAATGTAAAAGGACTATCTGATCGTTCTCTACTGCTCTTAGTTGGTCTGCTGTCATTCATACCAAGAAGCAATGAAGCTGCACAAATAGTAGCATCACTACCTACATTTAGAAAAGCTCCAATACATGAATCGAAAAAGAACTTCTGACAACACATCTTTTCTTTTGTAAGAATATCATCTACCAGGATAGGTAGACATACTGCACCGGAAAGAAAATAACTGTAAAAGAGCTACATGGCACTACTCTAAGGTCTGTAAATTATGCTTATACTGAAGCTTCCCAACTAGCATTGTTGTAAATCCAAACAAGACTAGATGCTTAACTAGTTAATTCTGGTCAATTTACCCGTTATATTTTTTTGGCAGGTAAAACCGTAAAAGTACAAAACCCGCAATGTAAATTCTGACATGATGGGATAATGACCCCCTACATTTCCAAGGTATACATCACTTGGTTCAAGATGACCAGCCAAGTGGACTGTTAAAGCAGGTATCTAATTTTGTCACGATCCGGATATTTTACCGTCGGAACCGTAATAGCGCCTAACTTTTCGGATGCTAGGCAAGCCAACGATTAAAGATTTAATACGCTAAACCTTGACAAAATCAGTAAATAACAATAATTAAACCAAAACAGATTAAAGAGTGCTGAATTAACTGTTGTCATTCCTCATATGCCTTCTGCCTAGTCTATTTTTGTTGCCCACATGCATGTATATCCTCGTTCATTATTGCTACTTGCATATTTCCTACTTTTTCATTACTGTTATTGGTATTTCTATCATCCAATTGGTACTGCTTTACGTATATTGGGTGAGGATGAGATAAAAGCACAAAGGGCGTTGTCGTGTAATTGACTTGATATCTAAGTACATTCCTCATGCTACGAAAGTTATAGAGTGACTGTCGAGGTTTATTGGTTTTCGTTCTAAGGGAAAGATCGGTCGAGGTATTGGAAGTAGCTAAATTGTGATCTCTGTTAGCACTCGATTATTATTTTGTATATTCGTTTCATATATTTGTTATGTTGTATCATAGTATAGTTCTATTTTTTGTTCTCGGTGCAGGTTTTATCAGTGAGTATCTTTTAAATAAAAAGCCTCGTCACTACTTCGACGAGGTTAGACAAGATCCCGCATCTATACGGACATCAGCCGAATCTCTAGTTTCTTCCTACTCCGCTCTTTTCATATTCTCTCAATCTAACTTTCCAATAATCTCGCTTCGCTTTTCTATCATCTCAACTTCAAGGAGTTGTTTTATCTGATTCTTCAATTCGGACTTCACATAGTGTAACGACCCGACCGATCGTTTTGAGCTTTTGCACTTTGATCGCCAATTTTCGGGTATGACTTGCCCCGTATAATGTGTTATTACTGATATAGATCATCGATTTTTGTTTTCACGAAAATCAGTATGAATTTGAAAGAACAGTTTCAGTTGAAAGCTTGAAATTTGAAAGGTTTGACCAAGATTTGACTTGTTTGTATATGATCTCGGATCGGAAATTTTATGATTTGGTTAGTTCTGTTAGGTGATTTGGGACTTAGGAGCGTGAACGGAATGCATTTTGGAAGTTTGTGGAAGGTTTAGGCTTGAATTGGCGAAATTAAGATTTCGGCGTTTTCTGGTTGATAGGTGAGATTATGATATAGAGGTCGGAATGAAATTTTGGAAGTTCCACTAGTTCCGTTATGTCATATGGGATGTGTGTGCAAAATTTTAGGTCATTCGGACGTGGTTTGGTTGGGTTTTTGATCAAAAGCGTATTTCGAATGATTTTAGAAACTTAAGCTTGAATCCGACGTGTTTTGGGTGATTTGGTGTTGTTTGAGATGATTTGAAGGTTGGTACAAGTTTGAATAAGGTATTAGAATATGTTTATGCTTTTGCTTGAGGTTCCGCGAGCCTTGGGGTGATTTCAAAATGATTTCGGAGAGATTGGAATTTTGTTGCAGCAGCTAATATTGCTGCTTCTGGTATTTTCGCATCTGCGGTTAGGGGACGCAAATGCAGCGCCGCAAAAGTGGGCAATTTATCGCAGAAGCGAAAGTGGGGCAGATGTGCAGAGACCGCAGAAGAGATAGATTGACCGCATCTACGATGCCGCAGATGCGGGAGTTTAGCCGCAGAAGCGGATTCGAGAGGAATGTCAGGGACCGTAAATACGGTTGTGGGGGCCCCATCTGTGGAACTGCAAATGCGGAAGAATGATTGTAGATGTGGATGTGGCCAGCTTTTGTAATTTCTGCAGAAGCGGAGTAATAACTGCAAAAGCGATACCGCAAAAGCGGTTGGTGAGTCGCAGATCCGAAAATGTCTGGCAGAGCGTATAAGTTATTCCATTTCGCAAAATTGAGTTATTTCACCATATTTGGACTTCGTCTTGAGAGCTTTGGACAATTTGAAAGAGGGATTTCAAGGGAACTTCGTTAAGGTAGGAATTTCGGACCGAAAACACATTTCTATGGTAATATTTTATGAATTAAGGCTGAAATTTAAGGAATTTATGGACTAAAAATGGAGGTTTATGGCTTGAGTTTAAGAGAGCTTAAATTGGGGATTTGAGGGGTCAATTGAACTCTGATTCTTGTGATTTTGGTATGTATGAACTTATGGGGAGACAAGGAATCTAATAATGTAAAAATTTTTGAGTTTCGAGAAGTAGGCCCGGGGCTCGGGGTTTGGTAATTTTGGGATTTGAGCTTGTTATTGATTGTTTTTGCTTGGGCACTAGTCCCTTAGCATATTGTGATGTATTCGCTCTGATTTTGGATAGATTCGACTCGCGTGAAGGACTATTTTAGGGGCAAAGGCATCGCGAGCTAGATATTTCGCCGGTTCGAGGTGAGTAATGATTGTAAATGATATTCTGAGGGGTTGAAACCTCGTATTTGCACATCGTAGTGCTATATTGAGGTGACTTACACGTCGAATAGCGAGCGTGGGGTAGAGCACCGTTGGTGTCACGACCTAAAATCCACTAAGGGTCGTGGCGGCACCGGACACTGCCGTTAGGCCAGCTAACTCAAGTACTTAATTAAATCTCATTTTAATACTTTTGAAATCCAGGATTTTTCCTTCATTATTAAGGAATTTTAAAGGATATAGTTTCAAATTAAATTTAAATGTTGAACAGTTAATACAATATTTCGAACCATCCCAGAAACCCGGTGTCACAAGTGCCTGAGCAACTATCGATATGGAAAAATAAAATACATCATATGTCCGAAATACAGTGGACATGGAATAAGTAATAAGAAAGCACTGGAAGGAACTACACTAGCTGCGGGTCGTCTCGAACAATGCAGCTCACCTAGTACTAGAGTCATCCATGCTGCCACGCCAGTAAGCTGCTAGAGGTATACATACCTGTGCAATAAAAATGCATAGAAGTGTAGTATGAGTACGTAATCAACGTGTACTCAGTGAGTATCCCGCCTAATCCCGACGGGGTAGAGACGAGAAGGTCAACGTTGACGCTCTCTAACGGTCCAATAATGATTCATCCTTAATATGTTCATACTAAATAGTGGATTTATTTTATAAACATGATTCTAATCCAGCTAGAGGAAACAAGTAAACACGTAATTCCTTCATAGGTAAATTTCCAGAATTTCCCTTTAAATATATTCCAAATATTTTTAAGCCACAAAAGGGCAATAATAACTTAATGAAGTTCAAGACAACAGCACAGACATGCGTAAATCATGCCGAGGTCGACGGCCCCCTCCAACAGAAATGTAAGTTGTGCACTGTCGAGGGTCGAGCAACACGAACCATAGATACATATATTCTCACCGAGGCGTTCGGCCCGTTCCATAAATAAACAGATATCCTGCTCGCGAATCATCCATGCGACGCAGGCACACATAAAATACATGCTCAATCAGTCAAATAAGAATTTATTGGGGAATATTTATTCAAATAAAATCAATTCTCCTTAAACAATTTAAGAAATGAAGTTTAATCCTTTTAGAAATTTACTTACTAATTCGATGTGAGTTAAGCAATTCAAGCTACCAATGGGTTCACAATTAATCCACGTACAACATGCTTTTGGGTCCTAACTACCCGTACAATAGCATTATAGTAGCTACGCACGGACTCTCGTCACCTCGTGTGTACGTAGCCCCCACAAATAGGAGCACATAATCAATTACTTCACCTATAGGGTAAATTCTCCCTCACAAGATTAGAAAGGAGACTCACCTCACTCCAAAGACTCAAAACTGGCATTCTACATTCTTCCTAGGACTCCAATTGATGAACCACGCTCCAAGACTAGCCAATGGTTACGCAAATCCATTAATATATGCTCAAATATTCATTACAACTAATTTATATCAATTGCTAACCCTGATTGGAAAGTTGACCAAAACGCCCTCGGGCCCACGTGCCCGGAATCCAAAACTTTTCAAAGATAAAGTTTACCCATAACCTTAGGAACTCGAATATATAATTTTCTCCTAATTCTATACTCAAAATCATGGTCAAATTCGAAGAAATGTAAATTCATAGGTTTTCCACCAAAACCCCAAATTTCTATTATTTCCTTGCCTAAATCCATGTATAAACCTTGTATTTAACTCAAAGCTAGCATAAAATACTCAACTCATGATAAGTGACGAAAATGGCACCTCCAAGCTGCTCCCCATCGACTCCAATGGAAGAAAAATGGGGTTGAAATGAACTCAACCCCGAACTTAAAACATCACACTGCCCCAACTACTTCCGCTTCTGCGGAAATAGTTCCACTTCTGCGGATGTCGCTTCTGCGACTTTTCTCCATTTCTGCGGCTTTAGGCAAAAGGAAGCTGACCGCTTCTGCGGTTTGGGGGCCGCTTAAGCAGAACCGCTTCTGCGGTCCCTGGGCCGCTTATGCGATTTCCTTGGATCTGGCCCCTTCCGCTTCTGCGAGCGTTTGACCGCATCTGCTGTCCAAGAACCGCATATGCGGTTATGACAGAAGCAACAAATCTCAAGCCTTCGCAAATACCACTTTTCAATCTGTTAACCACCCGGAATTCACCCGAGGCCCCCGAGACCCCAACCAATCATACCAACCAGTCCCAAAACACATTACGGACTTGATCAAGGCTTCAAATCCCATCAATTAACGCTAAAATAACGAATTACACCCTGATTTAAGCTTTATGAACTTCGAACTTTCCAACTTCCACTTTCGATGCTTAAACCTATCAAATCACGTCCGATTGACCTCAAATTTTACACACAAATCATATTCGACATTATGGACCTAGTCTAACTTTCAGAATCGGATTCCGACTCCGATATCAAAAAGTCAACCTCCGGTCAAACTTCTCAAAAAGCTTCAAATTCTAACTTTAGCTAAATTGCTCCAAAAGGACCTACGGACCTCCGAATTCATTTCCGATCGTGCTCCCAACTCCAAAATCACCATACGGAGCTATTCACAGCCTCGAAATCCCAGACGGACATCGATAACGTTGAAATGTACTCCGAGAAAAACTTAAGAAATTTCTTCCAAAATGCTAACTTCCACAATAGGCGCCAAAACGCTCCCGGGTTATCCAAAACCCGAACCGGGCATACGCCCAAGTCCGATATCATCATACGAACTTTCTGGAACCTTCAGATCCCGATTCCGAGGCCGTTTACTCGAAAATCCAATCCTAGTTCATTCTTTCAACTTTAAGCTTCTCAAACGAGAATTTTCTTTTAAATTTAACTCCGATCTTCCTGAATTTAAATTCCGACCATGCGAACAAGACACAATACCTGAAATGATGCTGCTCATGGCCTCATACTAGTGAACGACGCGCTAGGGCTCAAAACAACTGGTCGGGTCATTACATTCTCTCCCACTTAAACATACGTTCATCCTCGAACGTGCTAAGAACTATACTGAAGTAGTCTGAAATCACTGTTTAGCACCTCATGCACCTTCCCGTGCTACCACAACTTAGTTGAGCACATTGGCTCGATAAATTATGAAGATATTCCCTTTTATTCAAGCAAATAAGCCTTAGATCCCATTTCCAACATCCGGAATTCTATGCCAGTCCTATTTCCAACATACGATCACCGTATCGATCACTATACGCTGTACTCAAACATGAATGCATAACTCTGCTGAATTCACACTTTGCTTCACTTTACTCATAGGACCACAATAACATTTTTGTTTGAATTAATCGAAATTCCACGAATCTGATGCTCCCATTGCACCTCATGACCTACATAGGTCTCACTCTAACTATTGCAATACCGCCACGATGGATGAGATGCCGAAATTCATAATTTACTGCCGAGTCAACCAACCATCGAGTCTATACTTCTGACAAGAAACATTACCACATTCTGAACCAAATAATGATCTTCGCTCCATAATATACTTTATATAATCAGATTGCACTGATCCTAAATCCCACAATCTCATCTTATCCATTACGAACTACTCAGGAAATAAGCCACTCCAAATGCGATCACAATTCTCATATGACGCCACAATGTGCCAATAGGCCACCAATCCGAACACAACACAAATGGCAATCGAACTCTAGAAGGAATTACCTAACCCCGCACTAGTACAGACCTTCCTTAGAAGATAGGAAGCGAAACACAAAAAAGACATATAGAGGACCAGACTCGACATCACACTGTTGCGGCGCGCAACCCGATCCAATTAACATACCCATGGCGGCGTGCCACCCGATCCAAATAACATACCCATGGTGGCGTGCCACCCGATCCACACATAGATCTCACATAAGGAGATTGCACTTCGAGCTAAATCTGCTCATTACAATAAAAATATCGAATTTCGATCCCAAGCACGTTAAGTGCATAATACCATCCCTGAGAAAGCACATAGCGCTATAGGCTACAAAACTCAAGCACAACTGAGGTGTGGTACAAGATCTGAATCTCAAGAGCCATTTGCTCATAATACGACATTCCCACGTGGGTCCTCAACACATACACAATTTCTCAGGCCATCTCACAACTCAAACGGCGTAATGTATCACTTCATGAAATATCTGACAACGAGATGACACCCTGAATACTCCATAAGGAGCGCATTACTGAAATGAACACAACTGGCCTGTCATAGAGCCTATATTCACATTTAAACCCATCCACCAACCTCAAGTCGATCCTGATCATATCAAATTAAGCCAATAACCTTTTAAAGGTCCATACTAATTTCCTTCTTCTCATAACATACAAGAACAACCGTCATAACCGGAGCAAACCTCATCGGTTCATAACCCAATAAACAAGGTGCCCTCCAGGCATAGATTCTCAAAGCAATGATATTACCCAAATTCCTCATACTTGATTTAAATCTTTAGTCAAACAAGTGGCTACATGCCACACTGGTACAATCTTCTCGTGGAACACGTTCCCACAATCTTTCGAAATAAATAATGGGTCCGCAAATCTAAACCATCGGACGCTTTAACGCTGAAAAGCGATCCAGAATCGTTAACCAGGATGCAAAACCTCTTCCACAATACATTGATCTCAGGTGACGCGGAGGACAATACCAATTTACTCTAATCATTCAACCCTTTCCTTGCTCATCCGAGCCCGTGACATCCTTGTCGACACCAAACTACAACCTTGACCCTCACTTTTAATTTACATACCTCTAACCGCACCTAACGTGCCAATATACGATAGAACACGATTTTCATCATAGCTCCAAAATTATTAATATTTTAACAATTCATCATGTACGAACTTTTCACTTAACTCACTTCAGGAGATTCATAGAAACACACAGGTAAATTACCATAACCGTAGAATATGCAAATCTGCAAGTAGTGCTCCAAGCCACCATAGCCCTTCCGGAATCTGCTTCCACATAACAAGCCACAGCAGTAGAATGGTTTAGAATGTTATCAATTACGGCGGCCGACAAACCTCACACGTACCGCCACAAATCAAACACATAACTCGATCACGCTGAATGAACGGATCACAGACCCCAACATGCCAAATTCAACTATGGCTAATCAATCCCTTTCCCACCAATTTATCCTTTATTGCTTTGGAAATAATACTAATTCTCTTCAACGCATAACATACTACCTCTATACTCACCCCGAGTGACCTTGAATTGCGAGACCATGTTGTCTCAAATCTCACGAATTATTTCACATTTCTCAAATGCTACACCACAAGGTAACACATCATAGAACATTCTGGGCACCTTCTCATAAGTTGCTACAAAGCTTGATTCTTAGTTTTACTCATAGGCTTGAAATCGTTGAGCACCACACTTTAACTTCCGAATTCACTAGAACCATTATTGAGAGCCACCCGCTCTAACTTGGTCCCAAATATGATTCACTCCGTAATTCTTATAACACACAAATATTCTCTCGGTAAAGCACCCGGCGAAATCACTTCCTCTGAAACCTATATCTATACCAGGTATAAATCCTGAACCTTTTTCCAAGTCCAAACATGAGCCAAGAAGGCTAACTATAGCACATCCTTAATAATTCATCCGCTCAATTTACTACTTATGGTCTTTTCTCGTAGCTGGATTAATCCATTAATATGCTAATAACAAGAAATCACATAAGTAGTTAATCATACAGCCCAATAATAAGCGGTGGGACTCTCCCACTTAGATTTAAGCCATCATTTCACCATTCTTGAGTTCGCCCAACCTTTTTTACCTCTTATTGACTTAACCTCGTGCCACCAATTATCAAAATCTCTCGGGATCTTCCTGTAAACCCCATCTTTAATATTCTGAGCCATCATCCACATTCGCACGACCGACCTCTTTGTCGAACAACCAATATAATTCCTTGCAGAAGCTTCGCCAACCACGCGACCACTAATCTGCTCACGGGGAATAACCCACCTAGGGGAATCACCTCCCGACATCTTCCCACGCCGCTACACGGGTACATTCACTATGACACCAATAGCCCATCCTGATAACAACTAGGTCGGGAATCCAAACTAGAGTAAGAATTTGAGAAGTAAATGCGGAAGCAATAACAACAAGGAATTGAACAACTAGAATTAAAGAGATGAAAATAAAGGATATGGGAAAGATTCAAG
>MU675726.1:39019-50113 GCA_026770625.1 Nicotiana glauca
TTCAATTTGAGCTACCAAATAATTGTAAAACTTAGACAATTCTTCTCCTTTGGGCATGAGCACTTCCTCCATAGTTAGAAGCTTCTTTATTTGTCATTGAAGTCCAACAACCTTAGTTTGCAATTCCTTAGCTTAAGATCTTGTAAATGGCCTTCTTGGAGCTTCCAAAACTCTATCCTTATCAGTGATGATATCATTCCCCTCTTCTTGAAAAGAATTCGTCCCCGAATTCGATCCTACGTCAAACAAAGACAAGTCAGCAACATTGAATGTAGCACTTACTTGAAACTCACCAGGAAGGTCCAGCTTGTAAGCATTGTCTCCAATCCTTTCAAGGACTTGAAAGGGGCCTGGCCCCTCTAGGATGCAACTTTGACTTTCTTTTGGAAGGAAATCTCTCCTTTCTAAAGTGAACCCAAACTAAATCTCCAGGTTTAAAAATAACTTGTTTTCGACCCTTATTCTTTCTCAAGGCAGTTTGCTCATTTTTCTTCTCAATTACAAGCCTTGTTTGCTCATGAATTTTTTTCATCATCTCAACCTTTGTCCTACCATCAAGATTAGCAATATCATTAGTAGGTAATGGTAATAAATCAAGTGGAGTAAAGGGATTAAAGCCATAAACAACTTCAAAAGGAGACATACCTGTAGAGGAATGGATTGTTCTATTGTAAGCAAATTCAATCGTAGGTAAGTGATCTTCCCATGAAGTTTATTTACCTTTCAAAATACCCCTCAACATGTTTCCTAAGGTTCTATTAACTAATTCAGTTTTTCCATCAGTTTGTGTGTGACAAGAAGTGGAAAACAACAATTTAGTGCCTAACTTCCCCCAAAATATACGCCAAAAGTGACTCAAAAACTTAGCATCCCTATCACTAACAATAGTTCTAGGTATACCATGCAATTTGACAACCTCTTTTACAAAAAGATTAGCAACATGTGAGGCATCATTAGTCTTTAAACAAGGAATAAAACGAGCCATTTTGGAGAACCTATCTACCACAACAAATATGCTATCCTTACCACACCTTGTTCTAGGCAAACCTAATACAAAATCCATAGAAATATCAATCCAAGGTGAAGTAGGAACAGGTAATGGAGTGTAAATACCATGTGGTAACACTTTAGATTTAGCTTGTTTACATTCCAAACACTGTGTGCACATTCTTTCAATATCTTTTCTCATTCCAGGACAAAAGAAATTTTCAGCAAGTATGTCTAATGTCTTTGGGACCCCAAAGTGTCCCATAATCCCTCCACAATGTGCTTCCCTTACAAATACTTCAAGTAAAGAGCAATTAGGGATACACAACTTATTTTTCTTAAAGAGAAACTCATCTTGTAGGTTAAACCTATCAAAAGGACCCAACTTACAATCTGTAAAAGTTTTGCGAAAATCAACATCATTAGCATAAAGTTCCTTGATTTGATCAAAACCCATCAATTTAGAAGTGAGGGTAGAAACTAAGACATACCTTCTTGAAAGTGCATCAGCAACGACATTCTCTTTCCCTTGTTTGTAAGAAATTACATAAGGAAAATTTTTAATGAATTCAACCCACTTAGCATGCCTTCTACTAAGCTTACCTTGACTCTTCAAGTATTTCAAGTATTCATGGTCAGTTTTAATGACAAACTCTCTTGGCCACAAGTAATGTTGCCATGTGGATAAAGCCCTTACCAAAGCATAGAGCTCTTTGTCATAAATGGAATAGTTCAATGTGGCTCCACTCAACTTCTCACTAAAGTAGGCAATAGGTTTAGAATCTTGCATCAAAACAGCACCTATTCCTTTGCCAGAAGCATCACATTCGATTTCAAAAGATTTAGAAAAATTAGGCAATACAACGGAGCAGAACATAACTTTTCTTTCAACAAGTTAAAAGCATCATCTTGTTCTTTTCCCCATTTAAAAATCTTATCCTTTTTAATAACTTCAGTTAAAGGAGAAGCAATGGTGCTAAAGTCTCTCACAAACCTCCTATAAAAACTAGCAAGTCCATGAAAACTCCTAACTTCAGTTACACTCTTAGGTTTAGGCCATTCTTTAATTGCTTTGATTTTCTCTTCATCAACCTCAACTCCTTTAGAACTAACTACAAAACCCAAGAAAATCACACGATCCACATAAAAAGTACACTTTTTAAGATTAGCAAATAAAAATTGCTTTCTAAGAACTTCAAAAACTTGTTTTAGGTATTCTACATGCTCTTATAAAGTATTAGAAAAGACCAAGATATCATTGAAGTACACCACAACAAATTTTCCATGAAAATCCTTAAAAACATGATTCATTAATCTCATGAAAGTGCTAGGTGCATTAGTTAAGCCGAAAGGCATAACTAACCACTCATAAAGCCCATATTTGGTCTTAAAAGCAGTTTTCCATTCATCTCCAGGATTCATTCGAATCTGATGGTAACCACTTTTTAGATCAATTTTAGAAAAGATTTTTGAAATAATGCCTTCATGCTAAGTGGGAGAGTCCCACCGCTTATGATTGGGTTGCATGGTTAACTACTTGCGAGATTTTTTGCTATTAACATATCAATAGGTTATTTCAGCTACGGGAAAGGATCATAAGTGGTAATTTGAGCAAGGAAGTATTAAAGGTGGGCTATCATTAGCCATACCTATGTTCAGACTTAGAGGAAGATTCAGGATTTTATTTTGTATAGTTGTGGGTTCCAAGGGAAGTGTTTCGGCGGGTTCTTCGCCAAGGGGGTATTCATGTGATGGAAGACTCATGGAGTTGATTATATTCGGGGCCAAGTTGGAGCAGGTGGCTCTCAACAACGGTGATGGTAAATTCACAAGATGAGGTGTGATGCCTAATGATTTTGGGCGTATGGTTATGGATAAGAATCAAGCTTGTTAGCAGCCTATGAGAAGAGGCACAAAATGTTCTGTGATGTTTTGGCTTGTGATATAGCAAGTGGGAGGTGTGAAAACAATTCGTGGCATTTGAGACAGCATGGTCTCGCGGTTCAAGGTTACTCGGGGTGAGTGCGGATAGAGTATGGTAAGTGTTGGATGGAGTTATTACTATTTCAATGGCAATCAAGGATAAATTAGATGAAGGTAGATTGGCTAGCCATGATTGAGTTGGCATATTGGTGGTGGAGATCAGTTCCTTCCGTGTGATCAGGTTATGCAAGTGATTTGTGACGGTGTGTATGAGGCTTATCAGCGGCCATAATTGATGTTATTCAAGAGCATTCTTCTGTTATGGCTTGTTATGTGGAAGCGGATTCCGGGAGGGCTATGGTGCCTTAGACCACTACCTAGATGTTTGTATATTCTACGGTTATAAGAATTTGCCTTTGTGTTGCTATGTTTCTCCTGAAATGAGTTCAGTGAAAAGCTTTTATATGATGAAGTGTTGACCTATTAGTGGTTCCGGAGTTATGATAAGAATCATGTCCTATCGTACATTCGCATGTCGGGTGCAGTGAGTAGTATAGAATTTGAAGTGAGAATCAAGGTGGCAGTTCGGTGTGGACAAGTATGTCACAAGCTCGGATGAACAGGACGGGAGTTTCGATGTTTAAAGTAAGTGGGTATTGTCTTCAGCGTCACCTGAGATCGGTGTTCTGTAAGAAGGGCTTGTATCATGGTTAATGATTCTTAATCATGTTTCAGCGTTGGTGCGACCGACGGTTATGATGTACGGACCTATTATGTGTTTTGAAAGGTTGTGGGAGCGCGTCCCACAGGAAAATTTGTATAAGTGTGATGTGTGGTCACTTGATTGATTAAAGATTTAACCCCAGTATGGAGATTTGTGATGATATCGATAAATTAAGAATATATGCCTGGAGGGCACTCAGTTACTGAATTGTGGACTGTGGATGAGTAATCCGGTTATGACGGGTGTTCTTGTGTGTTACGAGAAGAGGGAAATTAGTATGGACCTTCGAAGGGTTATTGGCTTAGTTTGATACGATCATGATCGACTTAAGGTCGGTGGATGGATCTAAATGTGGATATGGGCTCTGTGTCAGGTCAATTATGTTCATTTCAGCAAATCTCTCCTTACGAAAGAATGGTCGGGGTGTTATGTGGTCGTTAGCAATTTCATGTAATAGCTTGGTGAATTGCTTATGTGATGAGGATCCATGTAGAAATGACGTTATATGAGCAAAATGGCTCTTGAGATTCAGATTGTATATCGCACCTCAGTTGTGCTTTAATTTGGGTAGCCTATAGCGCTACCTGCTCCCTCAGGGATGGTATTATGCACCTAGCGTGCTTGTGACAAAAAATTCTATATTTTATTGTAATGAGCAAATTTAGCTCGACGTGCATCTCCTTATGTAAGATTGTGGATCGGGTGGCACGTCGCCATGGGTATGTTATTTGGATCGGGTTGCACGCCGCAACAGTATGATGCTGAGTATAGTTCCCTATATCTGCCTTTACGTGTTTCATTTCCTATTTTTTTTTTTGGAGGAAAGCTCTTATTAGCTGTGAACCCGCATCGCTTGTATGATTCGTGAGAGGGGTGTCTGTTTAGTATGTTACCCGCGTCGCAGGTATGATTCGCGGGCGGGGTAATTGGATCTCGTTTTCATAGTTCATTTTTCTTCTTCCTTGTATCGCGTTCGAATTGGTAGCCTATTGGCATATTGTGGCATCATTTGAGACTTTTGATCATGTCCGGGGTGCATATTGCTTGAGTAGTTCGTACTGGGTGAGATGAGATTATTGGTCTTAAGATTCATGCAATCCGAGTATATGAAGTATATTAAGGAGCTAAGGCCATTATTCGGCCCAGAATGTAGTGATGGTTCTTGACAGGAGTATAGACCCAATGGATTGTTGATTCGGCAGTTGGTTATGTATTTCTGCACATCTCTTCCGTCGTGGCGGTATTGTAAGAGTTGGAGTAAGACCTATGTCTGTCATGAGTTGCAATGGGAGCATCAGGTTCGTGGAATTTCGACCAAGTTGATCGAAAAATGTTATTGTGGTCCGGCGAGCAAAGTGATACATGGTGCGAATTCAGCAAAATTATTCAGTCATGTTTGGGTACAACATGTAGTAATTGATATGGTGATCGTATGTTGGAAACCGGCTTGGCAGAGAATTCCAGATAATGGAATTGGGCTCTAAGGCTTATCTGCTTGAATAAAAAGGAATATCTTCAGAACTGATTGATCTAACATGCTCAACCGGGTTATGGTAGCACAGAAAGGTGCAAGAGGTGTCAAACAGTGATTTCAGACTACTTTAGTGTAGTTCTCAACAAATTCGAGGACAAACATATGTTTAAGTGGGAGAGAATGTAACAACCCGACCGGTTCTTTTGAGCTCTAGCACGTCGTTTAGCAGTTTGAGGTCATGAACAGCTTCATTTCATGTATTGTGACTTTCTGGTAGGAATTAAATTTTGGGAAGTCCAGAGTTGATTTGGAAGGAGAATTCTTGTTTCGGAAGCTTAAAGTTGAAAGAATGAACTAGGATTGGAATTTTGAGTAAACGACCTCGGAATCGGGATCTGAAGGTTCCAGCAGGTTCGTATGATGATTTTGGACTTGGGCATATGCCCGGTTCGGGTTTTGGATAACCCGGGAGTGTTTTGGCGCTTATTGAAGAAGTTAGCATTTTAGAAAAAATTTCATAAGTTTGGCTTGAAGTGTATTTCAGTGTTATCGCTGCCCGTTTGAGATTCCGAGACTCTGAATAGCTCCGTATGGTGATTCTGGAGTTGGTGGCACGATCGAAAGTGAATTCGAAGGTCCGTAGGTCATTTTGAGGTCATTTGGCTAAAGATGGAAAATTGAAGGTTTTGAGAAGTTTGACCGAAAGTGGACTTTTTGATATCGAGGTCGGAATCAGATTCCGAAAGTTGGAGTGGGTCCGTAATGTCGAAGATGACTTGTGCGCAAAATTTTAGTCAATCGGACGTGATTTGATAGGTTTAAACATCGAAAATAGAAGTTTGAAATTTTAAAGTTCATTAAGTTTGGATTGGAGGTCGATTCATGATTTTAGCGTTGTTTGATGCAATTTGAGGCCTCGAGCGAGTCCGTAATGTGTTTTGGGATTGGTCAGTATGATTGGTTGAGTTCCGGGGGCCTCGGGTGGATTCTGGGTGATTAACGGATCGAAATTTGAATTTTTGGACAGCTGAAGGGTCTAGTTGCTGGTATTTTCGCTTCTGGGGTGGGATAATCATAGAAGCGGCACCGCAAAGCGGAAAGGTCGCCGCAGAAGGGGAGTTTTGGTTAAGGGCTCGGGGACTGCAAATGCGGTCAAGGTTCCACAGAAGCGGGACCGCATCTGCGGAAGGCTTGTCGCAGAAGCGAAAAAGGGCGGCCTAGGGAGGACCGCAGAAGCGGTAATTTAACCGCACCTACGGAACCGCAGAAGCGGTCAAGGGACCGCAGGTGCGGAAATAGCTGGAGGCAGAATTGTTTTAAATGTGCGATTTGGCCATTCTTCTCCCATTTTTTTCTTGGCATGGGAGATTTTGGGGAGCTTCAAGAGGGGATTTTCGTGATCAACGATAAGGTAAGATATCCCCACCTACTTTGAGTTTAAATACTTCAATTATGTATGGATTTGAGCATGAAATTTGTAGAAATTTGGGAGTTTTGGTAGAAAGACCTAGAATTTATATTCTTGGAATTTAACCGCGATTTTGGGTATGAAATTTAGAGAAAATCATATATTTGAATTTGTGAGGCCATGGGTAAACTTATTCTTCAAAAAATTTCGGATTACAGGCACATGGGCCCGAGGGCATTTTTGTCAACTTTTCGATCGGGGTTAGGAATTGCTATAAATTGGATTATAATGAGTCCCTTAGCATATATTAATGGATTTACATAATTATTGGCTAGTTTTGGAGCGTTGTGCATCAATTCGAGTCTTCAGAAGGGCGTGGTATGCCGGTTATGGATCTTCGGAGCAAGGTGAGTCTCCTTTCTAACCTTGTAAGAGGGAATTGTCCCCATAGGTGAAATAATTGATTATGTGCTCTATTTGTGGGGGCTAGGTACGCACGAGGTGACGAGAGTCCGTGCATAGCTACTATTGTGCTATTGTCCGGGTAGTTAGGACCCAAAAGCATGCTATACTTGGATTAATTGTAAGCTCATTGACAGCTTGGATTGCTTAGAGCACATTGAATTAGTAAATGAATTTCAAAAAGGATTAAACTTTAATTTCTTAAATTGTTAAAAGGAGGACTGGCTTTTAATTAGACAAATGCTCCGAGATAAATCCTTGATTGGCTATTTGTGACGATCCGACCTATCGTCTCAGGAGTTACCGCCCCGTTTCCCCCATTTTATGCTTCTTCATGTTTCATTATCAATATTTGGTGTGTTAGAGTTGATTTGGATTGGTTTTGGTAGAAAATGAGACACTTAGTCTTTTTAGGGAAGGTTTGGTTTGGAAAAGTCAACCGGAGGTTAACTTATGAGTTATAAGGCTCGGATGTGATTTTCGGCAATTCGGTTAGCTTTGGGTGTTGGTTTGTGACTTAGGAGTGTAATCGGAAGTGATTTTGGATGTCCGGTGTAGAATTAGGCTTGAATTGGCGAAGTTAGTATTTTGGCAATTTTCGATTGATAGGTGAGATTTTGATCCGAGGGTCGGAATGGGATTCTGAGAGTTGCAGTAGCTTCAGTGGGTGATTTGGGAAGTGTGTGCAAAATTTCAGATGATTCGGAGGTGATTTGGTTGGGTTTTTTTATCAAATGCGTGTTTCGGAAGTTTTAGAAGAACTTATTCTTGAAGTCGATGAGAATTTATGATTTTAGTGTTGTTTGATGTGTGTTGATGATTGGAACGAGTTTCGGTGATGCTTTAAGATGGGTTGGTACTTTTTGTTAAGGTCACGGGGGCCTCGGGGTGATTTCGGATGGCCAAACGGGAAGTTTTGAACATTGAGATATTGCAGATTTTCATCTCAACTGTTGCAGGTATTTAATGCATCGCGATCGCGGGAGGTCACCCGTGTTCGCGTAGAGAAAATTTGGGTGGCCTGAGATTTGGTCTTCGCGTTCGCAACCTCTGGGTCGCGTTCGCGTAGTTCTGGAAATGGAAGCTTCGCGATCGCGGTGGTACTTTCGCGTTTGCGTATAAGGTTTAGGGACCCTGCAGATTTGTTCTCTGCGTTCGAATCAAGGGAGACATGTTCGCATAGATATGGGAAACTACTCATCGCGTTCGCACGTGGCATGTCGCGTTGGCATAGTGAATTTAAGGTCTTGGAAATATTTACTCTTCGCGATTGCGAGCCTAAGGTTGCGATCGCATAGAAGGAAAACAGAGATGGGCAGAAGGGTTTTAAAATATTTCCTCCGCGAGTCCAAGTTAAGTTCCACCAGTGTTGTGCATCTTGATAGCTTTTGGACGGGAATTGAAGAGGGTTTCGACTGGAATTTATTGGAGGTAAGATTTTTTGAACTTAAAACACGATTATATTGTGAAATTGGTCTAGAAATTCATGGAAATTTAGCTAAGATGGAAGAACTAGGGGTCATATGAACTCCAATTTTGGTATTCTTGATATGTATAAACTCGTGGGGAGATGAGGAATCTAATTATGTAAAAATTTCTGAGTTTGGAGAAGTGGGCCCGGGGGCTCGGGTTTTGGTAATTTCGGAATTTGTGCCCGTTATTGATTGTTTTCGATTGGGTTTTGTTCCCTTAGCATATTGTGACGTATTCGTTGTGGTTTTGGTTAGATTCGACGCGCGTGGAGGCTGATTTGAGGGGAAAAGGCGTCGCAAGCTAGAGATTTCGCCGGTTTGAGGTGAGTAATGATTGTAAATGATATCTTGAGAGTTTGAAACCCCGGATTGCACAACATAGTGCTATTTTGAGGCGAGGCACGCGGTCAATGACGAGCGCGGGGTCATTTACTATTGGTGATTGTGACTTGGTCCATCCCGGTTGATATTTTACCGCGTATTTGACTAAGACTTGTTGTTTTTCACTATGACTTGGGCTTATTGCCGTACTTGTGGCTTATTGCTGACTATTTGAAATCCTTTGTGAATTTTCATCACTGTTTCCTCACTATTTGAAATATTACTTGAACTCAGTCCAATTAAATTACACTGTTTCATGAACTCAGCTATTTCTACTTAAACTTGAGATTTAAATGATATTTGAACTAGTGTTTGAGCTGAGCACCATTGTTTTACTGATGCCCGAGGGGCTTGCTATTTTTTTTTACTGATTAGGGCCGAGGGCCATATGTGAGGATATGCTGAGTGACGTGAGGAGGCTTTCAGACCTCTAGTTTTATGTGCGGAGGCTTTCAGGCCTCGAGTGATCTGTGATGAGGCTTTCAGGCCTCGAGTGTGTTGTGAGAAGGCTTTCAGGCCTTATGTTGATATGAATAGTCTTTCAGGCCTTATGATGATATAGCACTTGGGTTGTAGGAGCCACTCCGGAGTCTGCACACCCACAGTGAGCGCGGGTATCCACCTAAAGAGGATAAATTTTAGACAGTGGTAACTATGAGTGTATATGATGCGTTTGGTCAGGTAACAATGACTGACCAGGGATAACATTGTGCGGTCAGGTAACAATGGTTGACCAGGAACAAAATATTGCCTGAGGGGCTGGTACTATGCTATGTGATTGCCCGAGGAGCGAGTTTTATGTGCTCATTTTGCATACTTTTTTGTCTTTTACTTGTTATACTGTGGTATTTGTGCCCGAGGGGCGGATCTTTGTGCATAGCGGCACTAATTGTTTTGAAATTATTTTTGCAACTGTTGAAAAGATCATTTTCAAAAGAGGTTTAAAACTGAGCCAAGATATTTCTAAAGATTTCGCAGTTATACTGATTTTCGCAAGAGTTTTACACTACTTCTATACAGCATGATGATTTGTTATACCTGATTTTTACTGCTCAGTTATTATTTACCTTTATTACTCACTGAGTTGGAGTACTCACTTTACTCCCTGCACCTCGCATGCAGATGCAGGTGTTGGTTCACCCGGTAGCGGGTTTTGAGCTGGTTGTAGATTTTGCTATCGTAGCTGAGCAAGGTGACCGCCAGCATTCGCGACACCAGATTTATTCCTTTGATTCTAAATTCTATTCTGTATATTACTGGCCTTGTAGCCATATTTAGACTTTTCTAGATGCTCGTGACTTGTGACACCCTGGTTTGGGCTGTGTTTGGCTGTACTTTCACTAAGTAATATTATTGAATCATCTTTAAAATTGTTTATCCTTTTTTATATTAATTTTTGAAAAAGGCAAATAGGGTTGGCTGGCTGGCCTTGTCTTCACGAGAGGCGCCATCACAACCGGAGCGGAGTTTGGGTCGTGACAAGTTGGTATCAGAGCCTAGGTTACTAGGTCTCACGAGTCATAAGCAGGTTTAGTAGAGTCTCGTGAATCGGTATGGAGATGTCTTTATTTATCCTCGAGAGGCTGTAGAACCTTTAGGAAAACTTCATATTCTTGAATTCTTATCGTGCGTCCTTGATTCAGCTTGAAGAAAAACTCTTAAAATCCCTTCCACGTGTTCGTACGCTCGCGTGAGCGCTCAGTATCAGATGTGCCTTGATGGCCTGTGAGTCCCCGATCGAGGGGCGAGATGTAATCTCCGTGAGTATATATTGGGCTAGTCTGGTGGACTTGAGGCCGGATCTTTTCCTATCGCTTGAGCACCGAGGGCTGAGTGTGTGAGCAAGTATTTTGAACTTATACATTCGGTATTGTCCCTATTAGTGGAACTGACTGCTGAATAGCCAGGTGATGAGTATGTTAGAACTGCGAGATGTATTTATGTGACTTGGAAGTGACGATGAAGGTCTGCTAGATGATAGAAGATCTATTAAGTGTTTGATTTCCATTGTGACTGGATGTGTAGCCCCGAGTTACTGGCGTGGGAAGAATCTTAGGATTATACTAATAGGATTCCTAATGGTAATCATATAGGATTCCAAACTTGTATTACGTAAATTTTAGTTGATTAAAAATCTAAATAATTAGGCGGGCTTGACATGACGTCCCATAAAAGCAAGAATCTTAAGTAGTCGACTCTAAATAGAAATACTAACAATAACCAAATAGTAACAAATTTGAATTTTTTGATTTGTGAAGATAGA
>MU675726.1:56119-79938 GCA_026770625.1 Nicotiana glauca
GGATCAATGAAAGTTCTTGACTAGTTGAGTGCTTCGGTGTCTGTGGCGCGGAAGGGAGATAAAAGTTCTCATGTTATCCTAATGTGGTATGGTATATGCATTATGTTGTGGAGGATTGGGATTTGTATGTGTAAGGCTCGGTTTAGTTCGGAATGGAAAGTCATTAAATTCCATGTTGCGGTATGAGTCCAGACTCAGGAAGATCAAGTGACTGCATAATGCTTGTAGCGGTGGAAGGTATACGGAAATGGTAGTTGGAGGCAAAGTAGGTGGGTCATCTCCTGCGGAGTGTTCTAAGGTTGTGTGATCCTTATTTTATCTATTAGAAGGTCTCATTTACAAGTGAAGAACATGTGTTGACATCTAAATTGGATCGCTTAGAGAGTAGGCTTAACTGTTTTGTGAGTGAATGCGAGATTTGTAGAAGAGTTAAAAATTCTAGATGATTGGTGTATCCACTAGCTTATGAAGGGTTGAGTTTAATCTCACTATGGTATTAAGGCAGCAATGGAGTATGTGCGTTCTGAGTTGTTGGGAGTGTTTTGATCTATGGCTTCGAGCCAAGTTGGTGAGGTTGCTGCTGATTAGCTGATTGCATGGTTATGTGCTATGTTGGTTCCGGTTTGAGGCATGCTGGCGAATCAGTTCTGGTCGCAGAAATTGAGCCGAGGATGGCATGAGTGAAGAAAATTTTTTGACAAAGGTTATATGGTGCTTCGTAGATGTGTGAGAATCACAGGATGTCTTAAGCTGTGGTTGGTAAAGAATGCTCGATGCATGGAGCAGGAAGATGTTTGTTTGTATTGGGATGAGGTCATATCCTGCGGTGTTGAGTGCTAATGAGTCACGGGTGGTTCTGTTCGTGTGATCAGGTAGATGGCAGTTTCAAGGAGAGTGAATGACTCTCGAGAATGGCTCTAATGTGTTAAAGATTCTATAAGAAACAATCGGATATTTTAAAGTTGTAGGTATGGTTAGAAACTGAGTTTTCATTGGAAGTGGTCAAGACTTGTGGTATTTTTATGTTAATTATGAGATTCTATGTATCGGTATCTGGAAAGTAAAAGTAACCGATTTAGATTCGCAGGAAGTTCTTCAGAGTAAAATATTTTGGAATGTGGTGTTTCTGGGAATATTTGAGAAAGGATTCAGTGGCTTATGGGTCTTAGACAGTGTTGTCTCGTGCTTGGGTCTCGTGTAGTGAGCATGGGTTGAGGAACTGTGGTGCTACAACAAGGGGGAATATCAAGTTGACGATGAATCAGAAGGTAAATTAGATAGACGAAATAGCTTGATAGTAGACCGAATTGGTATGGTAAGGATATGATTAATTATTTGTATGAGTTCGAGGTAATGAGCCCTTACAAGTATTTTGCAGCAATGCCCTTGGGTTTTGATGGCTTTCTTAGCTTGGTCGAGTTAGAAGGATTTCGTCCTTGCAGTATAATCTATGCAAAAGGAATTGAGAGAGTTCTTGTTGATTTCTACCGTGGTTGAAGAGGTGCATTTTCTATGAATATGAGAGACATGGAACGTGTGGTGATTTTTCTTCTAGATGGAATCAATGGAAGTTATTGACTAGTTGAGTACATAGATTTCTGTGGCTCGGAAGGGAGATAAAATTTTTATGTTATCCTTGGATGGTATGGTATATGTGGTATGTTGTAGAGGACCGAGACTGGCATGTGCTAGGTTACAGTTCAGTTCTGAAAGGAAGATCATAAAACTCTTAAGCAACATGTAGCCTCAGATAATCAAGGAAAATGGTACTGCTAATTGGAAGTGATTTGACTAGGGTATTTGTCTCGGAAAGGGGTAATGTGATTAAACTGATGATACTTCGGTAGTATTACAACACTTTCTTGTTGGATCGACTACTGATATCTGAGCTTGTTTGGTGGCACAGGGAAATTTTAGAATATCTTTCGTGGAATGATTGGGTACTTGATGTGTGATATGGATTCGGATGGCAGAATTGGGATCAGGTATGGTAATTGCGTGTTGTATGGAGTTGGAGACTGGGAGATTCTTGTGTTCAGTCTATATTATTGTTGTGAGTCGCGTTTATTGGCTGTTAGTGACTATCGGGGTCCGGAGACCCGAGCTAATCTTTTTATGCTTGGCGTGTTGGGTTTGGAAGTGATATTAAGGTATAGGCTAGTTGTCTCAGTATTGGGTTGTCCTGGACTATTGCGCAATGGGCTGTGCTGGAATGCCACGGGTTGAGTGGCGAGGTGTGTCGGAGTCTATCCTGGTAGTGAGGTTTTATATTTTGAAGACCCAGCGGACGACTGGGAAGGATTGTCTTTCTTACTTGGGCTATTGTGATGAGTGTCGGTGCTGAGGCTCCTTATGTTGATTCAGTTCCGGTGTTGAGGGACTTTTCGGATGCATTTCTTGTGGCCGGGCATGTTACCGGCCGAGGTTGTGGATTTCGATATTGATTTGGTGTCAGGCACCGTATCGTACGGCTCCAGCAGGAGTATAGTAGTGGAAGGAACAACTTCAGGCTTTCTTTGTAATGATTTCGTTGGTAGGCCGATGTGGATACGCGTTTAGCTTGAGTTGCTTTTCGGTGTTTTGAGACGTTATGATTTGTTGGTTATGGGTAGATGTGGTGCGGTTCTATTGGGGATTCATAGTGAAAGTCGAGCGGGAAGAGTAATTAGGTGTTGCTCGGTAGATGGAGTATTGGTTATGACCTATCGGGTTGCGTGTCGTATGTTATTTGTTTCACCGTGGGTGTAATGAATTGCTTGGGTTCCAGACATCAAATTATGCGTGGCTGTCGATTTTGAGCATAGTGACTTGAGGGTTTCATGTGTAACAATGTTTGGATAGGATCGCGCATTGTAGCGAGGCCACGTGGAGATATGACCTTTCGGGGTAGATTCAGGTGTTCTATTTCTATGATGTGAGGCGGGTCTCAGCCTTATGTTGTGATGGTACTGATGAGCTTGAGGTACAACTCTTTCGTTTGAGTCATTTTTCATGATTTGAGTATGTTCAGACTGTTTTTTATTGATGCGCGTATTATTCAAGTTGTGGCTTAGGCCTGTATTGAGGTGTCATATCACCAGAATGGTGTGTCGGATTCGAGGTTATCGTTGGGGCCATTAATGAATACGAATGGATTTGATTTCAGCTTGTTGGAAGGATAAAATTGAGGTTCGGCTCGGAATCTGCTGTGGTATGAGTCAAAAGTGAAGTGGCTTCATGAATGGTTGACTGAGAAATGGTTATGGTTTATTGCATGTTTCATTTATCGTTGGCAGTATATGAAAGTGTTGGAATGAGACTTTAGCTAATAAGGGGTTTTCTATTGGTACTCGGTTGTTGTGGGCAGCTGCTATGAATAGAAGTTATCGTTTCGAGTCTTTGAGTTATGTGGTATATCATATAATTGCACCGGAGGTTGCAGGTATGGGTTCTTACAGCTGGTTCGGGCTTATTCTGAGTATAGATGTGAGGTTCTGATCTTGTTTATGATTTCGGAAAATGAAATGTGGTTCTACGATTTATGGGCTAGACTGGGTAGTGTAACTTCCGCTTCTATGTGTTATCGGACCTATACGAGATAGGGTGATGTGGGATCACCCCGGGGTATATGCTTGGTAAGGTCATTCAGCTATTAGTTGGCTTCTAGGACAACTTTAAGTACGCTCGAGGACGAGCGTTTGTCTAAGTTGGGGAGGATGTGATGACCCGACCTGTCGTCTCAGGAGTTACCGTCCCGTTTCCCCCATTTTATGCTTCTTCATGTTTCATTATCAATATTTGGTGCGTTAGAGTTAATTTGGATTGGTTTTGGTAGAAAATGAGACACTTAGTCTCTTTGAGGAAGGTTTGGTTTGGAAAAGTCAACCGGAGGTTGACTTATGAGTTATAAGACTCGGATGCGATTTCCGGCGATTCGGTTAGCTTGGGGGGTTGGTTTGTGACTTAGGAGTGTGATCAGAAGTGATTTTGGAGGTCCGGTGTAGAATTAGGCTTGAACTGGCGAAGTTAGTATTTTGGCAATTTTCGGTTGATAGGTGAGATTTTGATCCAAGGGTCGGAATGGGATTCCAAGAAGTGCAGTAGCTTCGTTGGGTGATTTGGGATGTGTGTGCAAAATTTCAGATGATTCGGAGGTGATTTGGTTGTGGTTTTGATCAAATGCGTGTTTCGGAAGTTTTAAAAGAACTTAGGCTTGAATTTGATTAGATTTTATGATTTTAGTGTTGTTTGATGTATGTTGATGATTGGAACGAGTTTGAGTGATGCTTTAGGATGTGTTGGAACTTTTGGTTGAGGTCCCGGGGTCCTCGGGATTATTTTGGATGTCCAAACGGGAAGTTTTGAACTTGGAGATATTGCAGATTTTAATCTTAGCTGTTGCAGGTATTTAATGCTTCGCGATCGCAGGAGGTCACCCGCGTTCGCGTAGAGAAAATTTGAGTGGCCTGAGATTTGGTCTTCGTGTTCGCAGCTTCAGGGTCGCGTTCGCGTAGTTCTGGAAATGGAAGTTTCGCGATCGCGGTGGTCCTTTCGCGTTCGCGTATAAGGTTTGGGGACCCAGTAGATTGGTTCTCTGCGTTCGCATCAAGGGAGATGCGTTCGCATAGCTATGGGAAACTACTCATCGCGTTCGCACGTGGCATGTCTCGTTTGCATAGTGCATTTGAGGTCTTGGAAATATTTACTCTTCGCGATCGCGAGCCTAAGGTTGCGATCGCATAGAAGGAAAACAGAGCTGGGCAGAAGGGTTTTAAAACATTTCCTCCGCGAGTCCAAGTTAATTTCCACCATTGTTGGGCATCTTTGAGAGCTTTTAGACGGGAATTGAAGAGGGTTTCGACTGGATTTATTGGAGGTAAGATTTTTTGAACTTAAAACACGATTATATTATGAAATTGGTCTAGAAATTCATGGAATTTTAGCTAAGATGGAAGAACTAGGGCTTGGGATTTTGAAATTCTAAATTGAGGATTTGAGGGGTCATTTGAAGTCCGATTTTGGTATTCTTGATATGTATAAACTCGTGGGGAAATGAGGAATCTAATTATGTAAAAAATTTGAGTTTCGAGAAGTTGGCTCGGGGGCTCGATTTTTGTAATTTCGGGATTTGTGCCCATATTGATTGTTTTCAATTGGGTTTTGTTCCCTTAGCATATTGTGACGTATTCAGTGTGGTTTTGGTTAGATTCGACGCGCGTGGAGGCCAATTTGAGGGGCAAAGGCATCGCAAGCTACAGATTTCGCCGGTTCTAGGTGAGTAATGATTGTAGATGATATCCTGAGGGTTTGAAACCCCGGATTGCACAATGTAGTGCTATATTGAGGCGAGGCACGCGCTCAATGACGAGCACGAGGTCATTTACTATTGGAGATTGTGGCTTGGTCCATCCAGGTTGATATTTTACCGCGTATTTGACTAAGACTTGTTGTTTTTCACTATGACTTGGGCTTATTGCCATAATTGGGGCTTATTGCCGACTATTTGAAATCCTTTGTGAATTTTGATCACTGTTTCCTCACTATTTGGAATATTACTTGAGCTCAGTCCAATTATATTACACAGTTTCATGAACTCAGCCATTTCTACTTAAACTTGAGATTTAAATGATATTTGAACTAGTGTCTGAGCTGAGCACCATTGTTTTACTGATGCCCGAGGGGCTTGCGATTGTTTTTGGAATAATTGAGGCCGAGGGCCATATGTGAGGATATGTTGAGTGACGTGAGGAGTCTTACAGGCCTCAAGTGTTATGTGAGGAGACTTTCAGGCCTCGAGTGATCTGTGATGAGGCTTTCAGGCCTCGAGTGTGATGTGAGAAGGCTTTCATGCCTTATGTTGATATGAGCAGGCTTTCAGGCCTTATGTTGATATGTGCAGGCTTTCAGGCCTTCACACCCACAGTGAGCGCGGGTACCCACCTAAAGAGGATAAATTTTAGACCGTGGTAACAATGACAGTATATAATGCGTTTGGTCAGGTAACAATGACTGACCAGGGATAACACTATGCGGTCAGGTAACAATGGCTGACCTGGAACAAAATATTGCCTGTGGGGCTGTATGCTATGTGATTGCCCGAGGAGCAAGTTTTATGTGCTCATTTTGCATACTCTTTTGTCTTTTACTTGTTATACTGTGGTATTTGTGCCCGAGGGGCGGATCTCTGTGCATAGCGGCACTAATTGTTTTGAAATTATTTTTGCAATTGTTGAAAAGATCATTTTCAAAAGAGGTTTAAAACTGAGCCAAGATATTTCTAAAGATTTCGCAGTTTCACTAATTTTCTCAAGAGTTTTACACTACTTCTATACAACATTATGATTTGTTATACGTGATTTCTTACTGCTCAGTTATTATTTACCTTTATTACTCACCGAGTTGGAGTACTCACTTTACTCCCTGCACCCCGCGTGCAGATGCAGGTAATGGTTCACCCGATAGCGGGTTTTGAGCTGGTTGAAGATTTTGTTATCGTAGCTGAGCAAGGTGACCGCCAGCGTTCGCGGCACCAGATTTCTACCTTTTATTCTAAATTCTATTCTGTATATTACTGGCCTTGTAGTCATATTTAGACTCGTCTAGATGCTCGTGACTTGTGACACCCTGGTTTGGGATGTGTTTCGTTGTACTTCCGCTAAGTAATATTATTGAATCATCTTTAAAAAAATTTCTCCATGTTTATTTATTTTTTAAAAAGGCAAATATTGTTGGCTGGCTGGCCTTGTCTTCACGAGAGGTGCCATCCCGGCCGGAGCGGGGTTTGGGTCCTGACATTATTTGAGCATGTATTTTTATGTGAACTTGCGTTGCATGATTGATTCACGAGCAGGGTGATTGTTTATTTTATGTTGACCGCGTCGCATGGATAGTTCGCAAGCGGGGTAATAGATGCATCTATGGTTCGAGCCGTTCGACCCTCGGCAGTGCACAGTTTACATTTTTGTTGGAGCGGGCCATCAACCTCGGCATGATTTGCGCATGATATATATTGTTGTCTGAGAATTTTAAATGTTGATATTGCCTTTCATGGCTTGAGATAAATTGATAAGATAATAAAAAGTAAACCTTGAAAATCCTTTATTATTTCTTAAAGGTGTTTACCTATTTTCCGACTTCGTGAGTTAGAACTACTATATAAATCCATGATTTCCTCACATTTTTATTATTTGACCTCTAGCAAGTGCTGAAGTTGACCTTTTGTCTCTACTTCATCGAGATTAGAGGGGATACTCATTGAGTACACGTTGTTTACGTACTTATACTACACTTCTGTGCATTTTTGTTGAACACGTATATGTAACTCTAGCGGCCTACTGGGCGTAGCAACACGGATGATTTTGGGACTAGGTGAGCTGCTTTATTCAAGACGGTCGCAGCTAGTATAGTCCCTTCCAGTAAATTGTATTTACTTTCTGTCCACTGTAGTCCGGACGGTTGTTGTATTGTATTATCTCTTAGAAATTTCACATGCACTTGTAACACCGGGTTCTGAGATGGTTTTGAAATATTTTGTGTTAAATGATTATTATTAAATTTGAATTGAAGCAGCTATATTTTTACTTACGAAATAAGAAGGAAAATCTTGGTTTTCAAAATTGTTTAGTTGGAATTTAATTGAGTGTTTTGGTTGGCTTGCCTGATAGTGGTGTCCGGCGCCACCACGACCTTTAGTGAATTTTGGATCGTGACATGTTTGGTCATAAATATGAGATTCCTAAGTTCCATGAGTTTCCTTCTTAATTCTTTCCTTGACTTTACTATGACGCTACTCGAAACAAAAGACATATGTGATTACTCTTGGTTACGTCAATCACTTAAAGTAAAAGGTCTCGCTTTTGATAAATTGACATGTAATTATTTGTTTTTTGGACTCTGTGAGTCAAGTCCGCTGATCTTGAAGTTAAATTTATGATAATTATGATCCTCCCGGAGAAAATCAGCAGATAAGTTTACACTCAACATGATTATCAGTAAATATAATGAAAGAGGTAAGATTAAGAAGGCACCTGATCTATTTACTCTAACGATTACCTTTTATATCTATCCGAAGTGTTCTAAGTAGCTTTGTATGTACTATGTAAGGATTTCATTTGTTAGCAAATGTCTCAAATCCATAAAGTAGAGTAGTCCCTTTTTCCCTTGATCATTCATGGATTTCAGGTTGTTCATCATTTGCACAAATGAATATAAAAAGGGGTGTCACGACCCAATTCCCAAACACGGTCGTGATGGCGCCTCTCGTGAAGACAAGGCCAGCCAACAGAACAATCAATACCTCTTTAATTCTTACTTAGCATGAATAAGTCTAAAACATTAATAAAATTATCATATGTGCGGAAGAAAAATGATAAAATAGGGAACTATCCCGACACAGCCCGAACGGGGTGTCACAAGTCACGAGCATCTAGAAGGATTTTTAATTCAAGTACAAGATCTGTAATACATGGATTTAAAATTTAGAATCAAAAGAAAAAATCCGGTGCCGCGAACGCTGGTGGTAACCTTGCTCAGCTACGATAGCAAAGTCCTCAACCAGCTCAACCCGCTATCGGGTAAACCAATACCTCCATCTGCACGCGAGGTGCAGGGAAAAAAAGTGAGTACTCCAACTCAGTGAGTAATAAAGGTAAATAATAACTGAGTAGCAAGAAACCACGTAAATCAAGTCATCATGCTATATAATACAGTGTAACCCTTTGAGAAAATAGTGAAACCGTGAAATCTTTAGAAATATCTTGGCTCAGTTTAAAACCTCTTTAAAAAATATCCTTTTTCCAGCAGTTAAGCAAATGAATGCAAAACAGATAGTGCAAGTCAGCACAAAAATCAGCCCCTCGGGCACAGCACTCCATTAATAAATAATACAAGGGTGTCAGGTAAGCAGTGCAAGGGGTAGCATGGAAGCCAATGAAATGCGAGTGCTGAAATGTCATAATAATAATACAAAATAGGATCAAATGCATGAGTGCAACGCAATGCATATGACTGTACACTTCGGTACCCGCTGCGGCGTGCAGCCCGATCAATTTAACGTCGACTGCGCTCACTGGGGGTGTGTACAGACTCCGGAGGGGCTCCTACAGCCCAAGCGCAAATAATCAAGCCATCTCGTGGCACCAACCAGGCCCTCGACCTCAATATCAATACGATACCGCTGCGGCGTGCAACCCGAGCCATCCATATATCTAGAAATCACTATAACACTGCTGCGGCGCGCAGCCCGATCCATGCTCAGTCCAGAAATGCACATAAGCCACTTGGGCAATATTAAAATAATAGTTCTCAGCTCAAAACGTCAATAAAATATTGTTTTAGTTTTCAAATCTCAGAAAAACGGCTGAGTTTGCAAAATAGTATTAAAACCTTGGACTGAGATCAAATAATATGTAAAGTAATACAAAAACAGTGATATCAATCCCTGAAGGATTCACATAGTTGGCACGAAGCCCAAACATGGCAATCATCCCAAATTATGATGATAACAAGTAGTTTCAATCAAATACGTAGTAATTTCATCAATCGGGACGGACCAAGTCACAATCCCCAAGGGTGATCTACCCCACGCTCGCTATCTGGCGTGCAAGTCACCTCAATACAGCACTATGATGTGCAAATCCGGTGTTTCAAACCCTCAGGATATCATTTACAGTCATTACTCACCTCGAACCGGTGAAATCTCTAGCTCGCGACGCCTTTGCCCCTAAAATCGGCCTACACGCGCGTCGAATCTAACCAAAATCAGAGAGAATACATCACAAGATGCTAAGGGAGCAATACCCAATAGAAAACAATCGAAAAATAGCAAAGATCTCGAAACTAGCAAAACCCGAGCCCCGGGCCCACTTCTCAAAAAATTACAAAATTCACATCATCGGGTTCCTTATCTCGCCATGAGTCTAACCATACAAAAATTATCCAATTCCCATAACATTTCGACCCTCAAATCCATGATTCTATCCAAGAGGATTTTCTATACGTTTCCAACAAAATTCACGGATTAAACACCAAAACTAGTGATAGATTCAAGTTATACAACCAAAATTGAGTTAAGAATACTTACCCCGTTGTTCTCTCCAAAAATATCCCGAAATATCACCTTATCCGAGCTCCAAATCATCAAAAATGGCAAATGGGACGAAGTTTGGACTTTATTCTGCTGCCCATGGATTTTTTCTTCGCGTTCGCAGTCCTCCTCTCACGTTCGCGAGGAACAAAGTTCCAAAAATTCATTTTCCAAACTCTGCTCGGATAGCCTCTAGTATAATGGTAATAACTTTTTACACACAACTCCACATGAATATTATAATATATTTCTGAAATCTAGATTCAACGATCTACAAATTTCATGTTTGAATCATCTCCGAATTCATTGTAGATTTAGAGATACGAGCCTCCAAAGTAAGACCTGCGCAACAGAATTGCCTCTTCTTCGTGAACGCGAGGCTCTCTTCGCGAACGCGAGGAACAAAACCCCAGAAGCCAAATCCTTCTTCGCGAACACGAGGGGACCCTCACGAACGCGAAGAACAATACCAGATACCAGCTTCAGACATTGCAAAACAACCCGAAATGATCCGAAACCATCCCGAAACACACCCGAGGCCCTCGGAACCTCAACCAAGCACGCCAACATATCCCATAACATTATTCAAACTTGTTACAACCTTCGGAATGCTCAAAACAACATTAAAATACCAAATTTGCATCGGATTCAAGCCTAACAATTTCAAGAACATCAAAATTCCATTTTTGATCAAAAACCCAACCAAACCACTTCCGAATGACATGAAATTTTGCAGACAAGTCCAAAATGACATAACGAAGCTACAACAACTCTCGGAATTCCATTCCGACCCTCGGATCAAAATCTCACCTATCAACCGGAATTCGCCAAAATGCTAACTTAGCCAATTCAAGCCTAATTCTACACCGGACCTCCAAAATCAATTCTGATCACACTCCTAAGTCACAAATCACCTCCCGAAGCTAACCGAATCACCGGAAATCACATCCGAGCCCTCTAACTCATAAGTCAACGTCCGGTTGACTTTTCCAACTTAAGCCTTTTTAAAACAGACTGTCTCATTTCCTTCCAAAACCAATCCAAATCAACTCTAACACACAAAATATTGAAAATGAAACATGAAGAAGCGTAAAATGGGAGAAACAGAGCAATAACTCATGAGACGACGGGTCGGGTCGTTACATCCTCCCTAACTTAAACCAACGCTCGTCCTCGAGCGTACCCAGAGTTGTCCTAGAAGCCAACCATCAGCTGAATAACCTTACCAAGCATATACTCGGGGGTGATCCCACATCACCCTATCTCATATAGGTCCGATAACACAACATAGTTGAAATTACCCAATCCAGTCTAGCCCATAAATTATAGAACTACCTTCTCACTTCTGAGACCATCAATACGATCAAAACCTCACACCTATACTTTGAATAGTCCCGAACCAGCTGTAATAACCCATACTTGCAACCTCAGGTACAATCATATGATATTCTACATACTCCCCAACGCTCAAAACGATAACTTCTATTCGCAGCAGCTACCCACAACAACCAAATACCGATAGGAAACCTCTTATTTAGCTAAAGTCTTATTCCAACACTTTCATATACTGCCAACAATAAATGAAACACGCAATAAACCGTAACCATTTCTCAGATCAACCTTTCATGAAGCCACTTCCCTTTTGACTAATACAATAATAGATTTTCGAGCCGAACCTCGATATTATCCTTCTAACAAGCTGAAATCAAATCTGTTCGTATTCTTTAATGACCCAACGATAACCTTGAATCCAACACACCACTCTGGTGATATGACACCTCGATACTGGCCTAAGCCACTGCTTGCATAACACACACACCAATAAGAAACGGTCTGAACATCCTCAAATCATGAAAAATAAATCAAACGAAAGAGATGTACTTCAAGCTTATCAGTACCATCACAACACGAGGCTGAGACCCCATCTCACATCATAGAAATAGAATACCTGAATCTACCCCGAAAGGTCATATCTCCACGTAGCCTCGCTACAATGTGCGATCCTATCCAAACACTGTTACATATGAAGCACCTCAAGTCACTTGCTCAAAATCGACAGCTACGCACAATTTGATGTCTGAAACCAAAGCAATTCATTACACCCATGGTGAAATAAATGACATACAACACGCAACCTGATAGGTCATAACCAATACTCCATTTACCAAGCAACACTTAATTACTCTTCCCGCTCAACTTTCTCTATGAATCCTCAACAGAACCGCACCACATGTGCCCATACCCGACAAATCATAACGTCTCACAGCACAGAAAAGCAACTCATAGATCTCCCCAGATCAATAGCAAGTTCATTAACGATCGAATCAACCTATCCCTCAACAATACAACTCGGGACTAACCAAGCTAACTCAAGCTAAATACGTAGCCACATCGGCCTGCCAACGAACCCAATACCAAGAAGCCTGAACCTGCTCCTTCCACTAGTATAACTCCTGTCGGAGCCGTACGATATGGTGCCCGACACCAAATAAATACCGAAATCCACAATCTCGCCCGGCGACATGCCCAACCACAAGAAACGCATCTGAAAAAGTCCCTCAATACCGAAACCGAATCAATGGTAGAAACCTTTACACTGACATCCGCCACGAAGGCCCAATTAAGAAAAGCAATCCTTCCTAGTCGTCTGCTAGTCTTGGAATACAAACCACTCTGCTAGAACATAATCCGATGCACCTCGCCACGCAACCTGTGGCATTTTCTGACATAACCCATAGCACAATAGTCTAGAATAACCCAACACTGAGACAACCAGTCTACACCCTAATATCATATCCAGAATCTAATATACCAAGCAAAGAAAGATCCACTCGGGCCTCCAAATCCCAATAGCAGCTAACGGTGCCAATACACATGATGCACAACCACTACATAGCTTGAACATGAGAACTCCCAGTCTCCAACTCCATATAGCACACGAATCACTGTACTTGATCCCAAATTCCACAGTATGAATACATATCACACCTCGAGTACCCAATCATTCCACAAAAGATATTCTAAAATCCCCTGTGCCATCAAACAAACTCAGATATCAGCAGTCGATCTAACAAGAAAGCACCGCAATACTACCGAAATATCATCAGTTAAGTCACATTACCCCTTTTTGAGACAAATACTCTCGTCAAATCACTTCCAATTAGCAGTATCATTTCCTTCGTTATCTGAGGCTACTCTCTACTTAAGAGTATTATGAACTTCTTTTCAGAATTGAACTGTAACTCACCTAGCCAACAACTTCCACTAATCCTATTTGGAAGAAAATCATTACGCATTCCATGCTTCGCATTCCCATAGAAGATATATACATCTCCAAACCACGGTAAAAACCCAACAAAGACTCTCACCCCCAATTCCATGTGCACAAGCTAAACTGCCAGGACTAAATCCTTCTACTAAAACCAAGCTAAGCAAGCTGCCAAAACTCAAGAGCATTGCTTCAAAATGCCTGTAAGGCTCATTACCTCGAACCCATATGAAGAATTAATCATACCCTTACCATACCGACTCAGTCTACTATCAACCTATTCCATTTATCAAACTTCCCCTCTGATTCATCATCAACTTGATATTCCTCCTTGCTGTAGCACCACAATACCTCAGCCCAGGTTTACCACACGAGACTCGAACATAGGACCACATTGTCTAAGACCCATAGGCCACTGAATACCCTCTCAAATGTTCCCAGAAATACCATATTCCAGAATACTTTACTTTGAAGAACTTCCTGCGAATCTGAATTCGTTACCATTACTTCCCAGATACCGATACATAGGATCCCATAATCAACATAAAAATATCGCAAGTCTTGACCTTTTCTGATGAAAACACAGTCTCAACCCACGCACACAACCTTAAGATACCTGATTGTTACATGTAGAATTGTGAACACAATAAAATCATTCTCGGGAGTCATTTACTTCATATTCGAACTACAATTTACCTGATCAAACGGACATAACCATCCGTGCCTCATTAGCACCCTAACACCGCAGGATATGATCTCATTTCAATACAAACAAACATCTTCCTTCTCCATACACTGAGCATTCTTTATCAATGACATCTCAAGACATCTTATTATTTTCACACATCTACGAAGCACCATATAACCTTTGTCAAAATTTTGCTCCACTCGTGCCATCCTCGGCTCAATTTCTGCAACCAGGACTGATCCGCCAGCATACCTCGAATTGGAACCAGCATAGCACATGATCGTGCGATCAGCTAATCAATAACAACCTCCCCAACTTGGCTCGAAGCTATATACCAGGACACACTCAATAACCCATAATGCTTCTACTCTAATGATGCCACAATACCATAGTGATATTAAACTCAAATCATTTACAAGTTTGTGAAAACACAAATCATTTAGTACTGTAATCCTCTACACTTCCTGTATCCATCTCTATATCAGTTGAGTCTACTCTCTTAAGCGACCCGAATTGTCGAATTTCAACACGTACCCTTCAATTACACATGAGATCTTCTAACATACACATAAGGATCATGCCACTTAAGAACACTCCGCATGAGATAATCCACCTACTTTGCCTCAATTAACATTTCTGCAAACCTTCCACCGTCATACACATTACACAGTCATTTAGTCTTCCTGGGTCTGAACTCATACCGCCACATGAAATGCACTACACTCCCTAACTAGGAGACACGAAAATATTTTTCACGCGCTCATAACTCGGGCTACACATCAAATCACAATAGAAATCGAACACTTAACAGTTCATCTATTATCCAGCAGACTTCTTCGTCACTACCAAGTCATATAGATACATCTCGCAGTACTAACATACTCATCACATGAATACCAAACCGTCATTCCGGCTAATAAGGACAATACCGAACATATAAGTTCAAAATACTTGCTCACACAATCAGCACCTCGATGCTCAAGCCATAGACAAAGATCCAGCCTCAAGTCCTCCAGACTGGCCCAACATCAAACTCACGGAGATCACATCTCGCCCTTTTATCAGGGAATCACAAGCCATCAAAGCACATCTGAAAATGAGTGCTCACGTGCGCATACAGACGTGTGGAAGGAATTTCAAGAGTTATATCTCAAGCTGAATCAAGTGCATACGATAATAATTCCAAGAAAGTGAAGTTTTCCAAAATGTTCTGCAGCCTCTCGAGGCTCTACTAAACCTGCTCATGACTCGTGAGACCTAGTAACCTAGGCTCTGATACCAACTTGTCACGACCCAATTCCCCAACACGGTCATGATGGCGCCTCTTGTGAAGACAAGGCTAGCCAACAGAACAATCAATACCTCTTTAATTCTTACTTAGCATGAATAAGTCTAAAACATTAACAAAATTATCATATGTGCGGAAGAAAAATGATAAAACATGGAACTATCCCGACACAGCCCGATCAATACCTCCTAATAGTCCTACAGCCTCCTGAGGATAAGTATAGACGTCTCCGTACCGATCCGCGAGACTCTACTAGACTTGCTCATGACTCGTGAGACCGACGGGAAACTAGTGCTCTGATACATGTTGTAACGACTCAAAATCCACTAAGGGTCATGATGGCGCCGGACACCTCTGTCAGGCCAACCAACTAACTTATCAATTAATTCCTCTTTTAATACTTTTGAAAATCTAAGGTTTTTCCTTTCATTTTTATAAATAAAAGTCCACTACTAGAATTCAAATTTAAATAATAACAATTGGTACAAATCCGTTGTAAACCATCCCAGAAACCCAGTGTCACAAGTACATGAGCGACTACTGATAAGAGAAATAAAACACAGCATCCGCGCGAAATACGGTAGCCGGAAAGTAAATACAGTACATTGGAAACACAGCGGTCGCCTCAATGATGCAGCTCAACTAGTCCCAGCATCATCCATGCTGCTACGCCCAATAGGCTGCTAGAGGTATATATACATGTGCAACAAAAATGTACATAAGTGTAGTATGAGTACGTAATAAACGTGTACTCAGTGAGTGTCCCGCCTAATCCCGAAGGGGTAGAGACGAGATGGTCAACTTTGACACACTCTAATGGTCCAACGGTTATTTATTCTCAATATACATATAAAACAGTGGATTTATTTTCTAACATGATTTTTATCCAGATAGAGGAAGCAAGTAAACATGTAATTCCTTCATAGGAAATTTTCCAAGGTTTCTTTTCATTATTAACAAGATGATCTTGAGCCAGAGTGAGGCATGTAACGGCTTAAATAAGTCCAGGCAGCAATACAAGTATGCGCAAATCATACCGAGGCGATGGCCCGATCCAACAGAAATAAATGTGCACTTGCTGAGGGTCGACGACGCGCCTATAGATGCATCTATTAATTTGCCGAGGCATTCGGCCCGGTCCAAAATAAACACACACAGATAGACAATCAGTCAGGAATTCATCATGGAGCAATTATCCAAGAAAGGCCAATTCTCTTTAATAACTTTGAGAAAACGAAGCTTAAGTCTTTTTAGAATTTCATTTATTAGCTTAATGCGATCAATCACCCTGCTCGCGAATCATCCATGCGACGTAGGTACACGTAAGGTACATGCTCAGATAGCCAATTAGAATTTTATCGGGGAATAATTATCCAAATAAAACCAATTCTCTGTTTAACAAATTCAGGAAATGATGTTTAATCTCTTTTTAAATTCGGTTACTAATCAAAGGTGATTTAAACAATCCAAGTCATCGACGGGTTCACAACTAATTCAATTATAACATGCTGATGGGTCCTAACTACCCAGACAATAGCATAATAGTAGCTACGCACGGACTCTCTTCACCTCGTGCATACGTAGCCCCCACAAATAGGAGCACATAAACAATCACTTCACCTATGGGGTAAATTCCCCCTCACAAGATTAGAAAGGAGACTCACCTCGCTCCGAAGATCCATAATCGGCATTCTGCATTCTTCCGAAGGCTCGAACCGACGCCCAAAGCTCAAAAACTAGCCAATGGCGATACAAATCCATTAATATATGCTAACGTACTCATTACAATCAATTTATAACAATTCCTAACCCCGATCAAAAAGTTGACCAAAATACCCTCGGGGTCACGTGCCCGAAATCCAAAAATTTTTGAAGATAAAGGTTAACCATGACCTCTGGAACTCAAATATACAATTTTCTCTTAATTCCATACTCAAGATCGTGGCTAAATTCCAAGAATATGATTTTCTAGGTTTTCCACCAAAACCCCAATTTTTATACTAATTTCCATGCCTAAATCCATGTATAAACCTTGTATTTAACTCAAAGCTAGCATAAATTACTTACCTCATGACAAGTGACAAAAATGGCATCCCCAAGCTGCTCCCCATCGACTCCAATGGAAGAAAAATGGGGTTGAAATGAGCTCAACCCCGAACTTAAAACATCCTCACTGCCCCAGCCATTTCCGCTTCTGCGGAAATATTGCCGCGTATGCGGTTCCGCATTTGCGGACAATAGGCCGGTTCTGCGGCTTCCCCTGGCCTAGCCCCCTTTCGCTTCTGCGATGCTCCTTCCGCAGATGCGGTCTTGCTTCTGCGGAACCTTGACCGCATCTGCGGTCCACGACCCTTCGAACCATTACGCTTCTGCGGTGCCCTCTACCGCTTTTGCGACTCCGCTTTTGCGGATACCTGACCGTATAAGCGGTCCCTGCTCCCCTTCTCTCCCAAATGCTTATGCAGCTTCTTTCATGATTCTGTGTGGCCGCTTCTGCGGTCCCATTTCTGCAGAAGCAAAAACACCAGCAACCAGATCCCTCAGCCTTCTTCAAAATTCCATTTTTGATCCGTTAACCACCTGGAATCCACCCGAGGCTCGCGGGACCCCAAACAATCATAGCAACCAGTCCTAAAATACATTACGGACATGCTCGAGGCCTCAAATCATAACAAACAATGCCAAAACCATGAATTACACCCCGATTCAAGCTTTATGAACTTTGAACTTTCCAACTTCTATTTCCGATGCTTAAACCTATCAAATCACGTCCGATTGACCTCAAATTTTGCACATAAGTCATATTTGACATTAAGGACCTATTCCAACTTTCGGAATTTTATTCCAACCCCGATATCAAAAAAGTCAACCTCCGGTCAAACTTTTCAAAAACCTTCAAATTTCTATCTTTAGCCAAATGGCTTCAAAATGACTTACGGACCTCCGAATTCACTTCCGATCGCGCTCCCAACTCCATAATCACCCTACAGAGCTATGCACAGACTCGGAATCCCAAACGGGCATCGATAACACTGAAATGCACTTCAAGCAAAACTTAAGAAATTCCTTCTAAAATGCTAACTTCCACCATAGGCGCCAAAACGCTCCCGGGTTTTTCAAAACCCAATCCGGGAATACGCCCAAGTTTGAAATCATCATACAAACCTACTGGAGCCTTCAGATCCTGATTCTGAGGACATTTACTCAAAATTCCAATCCTAGTTCATTCCTTCAACTTTAGCTTCTCAAATGAGAATTTTCATTTAAATCTATCTCCGATCTTCCCGAATTTAAATTCCGACCATGCGAACAAGTCACAATACCTAGAATGAAGCTGCTCATGGCCTCAGACTGCTGATCGATGTGCTAGGGCTCGAAACGACCAGTCGAGTCGTTACATTTCATGTTGGATTAAAGAGCCTCTAACAATATTTTTATTGTATTTGATCGTGCAGGTATGTCTTATTTTAGAAGCTACCTCATTGATAAAGTAATATGAGAGTAATATGATGGTTAATATAAGATACTAGCATAACAATTGAAACTTGCTGATTGTTTTATTTCTTTTTAAGTAATATGTATCCGGTCTATTTGGAATATTGCATTTATGAGGATGAATCTCACTAAAAAGTTGTCTGATGTTAATACTTTCATCTTATATATACATTCTCTACGCTTCAGGTCATATATGTGCTCTTGGTGTTATGTTAGTTCTTTTAATTCTGAAATAATGACAATTTCCAGCACGGGCCGTAACCATCTATATATAGAAGAGCCATAGTTTCGACCTGGTTACTTCATGGCAATAAAAGTAAAGTTAGGGTTATTCTAGTCATTTTAGTGTAAACTCTACGTGGCTTTTTTTATTGAACCCACCGCATACACTAATCCTTATTTCGCTATTTTTCTTCATAGTGAGCTTTCTTCTCTCTTCATCTTCCTCGCTGATGCCTTTGATTTTCAATAAGTTTTACTAATAATACATAACTAGGTATCTTTTTTGTGTGCTCCATTCAGGTTTTATTTTGCTTTAATTTCAATTCAGTTAGATTTTTAAGTTTTTTTTCTGCTGTTGTATACAACTAAATTGATATTTGTTCAATTTCAGAGTTAATTGAGGAAAGAGCATTTGTAGCGAATAAGGTCAAGAAGGGGTCTATAATGGTACGCTCAATGGACATGTCTCTCTTGATAATTTGAAGTAAGCTTTTTCTTTTGCACCATTCGTGTTTGATGACATGCAAAGCCTCTTTGATACTCGAGTCACTAAGGTTTAAGAATTTATCCTATTGTTGAATTTGAATTTAGGGGTTTTGTTTCTTTATTTTTGCAGGACTTTGTTATTGTAGAATAAAGGTATTTATATGTACTGGTGACGTTTAAACCGAAAAATTTTTCTTCCTTGAATTGTGTTAAAAGAAAGTAAGAACTTCATGAGAATATTTTTAGTAAGGATCAATAATCTTGCTTACAACAATAGAAGAAAGCCGAAACCTTTGCAGGTTCAAACCTCCATGCTTCATCAGCTTGATTGAATAATGTTAGGACAAAGAAAATAAAGGCCATGGCATGGTCGAGGCAACACTCAAATAAAAGAAACCTGAGTCCAACTGTATTATCAACAAAAAGCATCTCCAAAATAATTTTTGGCCACCTTATCACAATGGCACCATGCTGCAGCAGCAAAACAGTGTGAGATAGCAAAATCTGCTCTGCTTCAAGCAACAACAAAGGCAATGTGGGTAGACATATTTCAATCCTAAATTGCTTAGCTTCTAGCAATGGCATGTTTAATCTTAGCACCCCTTCATTATCAACTGCAAGCAATAATTTTTCTCTCTCAGGGCCAGGAATGCACATAATACTGGTATTACAATTCTGCAATCCATCCACAGCTGGTGCAACAGAAACGGTAAATATATTAGCTCCATAAGCTTTGTCAGCTTCATACACAAGTAATAGTCCATCCCTCTTCTTGTGGAAACGCCTTCAAACATAAACAATTGGTTTTCTATCTTATTGGCTGATATGACTTTCGACGAAAGAATTCTCAGCCTTGCTAAGATCAATTAGTTTGTCAGGGAATAAAACATCACAATCTGGCTTGCCTTTGCTATTGTTCAAGGAACATAAATTCCAGTTTATGCTCTCAGTTTTGGCATGTAGCAGTGATGAGATAACATGGATAGATAACTAAAACGATTTCTGTTTCTTCGATGGCCTGGAAGAAGAAAACTTTACTCGACGAGGTGATCGAGTCAATTAAGATATAATCGGCTCTGAGTCCAGACTGTTACCTGGGTGGCTATCATCATCTTGAGACTGCCTGCTCTACCTCTTTGATAGCTCCCTTTCCATCTTTTTATCACGGGAAAAGTCAATCCATGCCACAAAGAAACTTGATTAGCTACGAAATATATAGTCACTTTGTAGGTGAACATTGTTACGAAGAATCACTGCAATAGCACTTTTTTTTATGACTTCAGTAACTATATATGCCTTATATGTTTCTATATAAGAAGAAACCCCGAAAAAACCAGTTTCTTAGATATCGCAAAACAAAATAAACTTTATGTTAATGTAGCTTCTCTTCTATTGAAATGTTGTAGTTGACGGCATATAAAGTTATTGAGGTGAGATAAGCTTTTCCTATTTATAAGTCATAGTTCAAGAAAGTAGGAAATATTATGTGTAATTTTACATCTCCCAAAAAGTACAATGAGTATATTTCATCTAGAAACTTGCCAGCTAACTAACAAGAACCAAGAAGCGGAGAAAGCTTGAGAGTCCTGGACATCATTTATCAAATTACCTTATTTGAATGAAGACAATTCTGCTTGGCAACAAACAAATGTGAAGTAATTAAGAACGCACAAAGGAATAAGCATATAAAAGAAGAATAGTTATACCGGACTAAACACTCAAGTTGGAAGGTTCACACAAAAATAATGTAGGAGCCAACTAATATTCAAAAAATAAGATATGAAAATGTAACAGAATGCCATCTCTTCTCTACCACTTTCTTGATTCATAATGAATTTCTAAAGCTCCAGTGCACTTGAGCAAGAAATATGCTGATACAATTGTGCAATTTCAGGCAATCAATATATATTACACATAGCAATGAACCTACCATCATCTACTTAATTTTTGTTTCCATAACCAATTAGAGGAAATACATTGATGGTTCATTAAATTGTTGATCTAAATTGAGAAGCCTATCTTAAGATAATGAGACAAAATCAAATCATCCTAGGACGTAAATGAGTTTGACAGCCTCGCTCCTCAAGTACACCGTATCCTTAACTATATTGTTTATTGCCAATCATATGAACTTACTTTCCAATTGGTCAGTCAAGTTCATAGTTTTTTTTAGCGATGCATCTTGTGCATACGAATGCACTATCTATACATTAAGAAAAAGGGTATATTTTTTGTCACCTAAATATGAAAGATAAAATGAATAATAGACTGCTAAAGAGCTTACATCAAGTTTTGCGAAGAGATTAATTTAACAAGCTTATAAATAATTACACCATCTAAGGCCCTCTTGAAAAAAAATTCTCGGTCGATTTTGCATATAAATGGATAGCGTACAATCTAATGCTTTCTCGTGCAATATTTTATATGCAGAACATACACCAGATTCAGAACATGTAGAATCAGCCTTTATCAATCACGACTATCGAATTCGAGCTATAAAGAGCTCTTATATTTACTTATCAAAAAAGAAAAACAGAAAAGGAAGCTAACACTTCCATTTTCTAATTTTCTGCAGTAAAACATATGACATAAAAAGATCTAGCATATCTTACTGAATTGAAAATCTTGATCAAAGGATAAGTTGTGATTTGCTTTTACTGAATGGATAAGAACACTAAGGCAACGACAGTCCAAATGGTGAAAAATAGAAACAAGCTAAATATATTGATATTTAAAAATCCAATACAATCAAGATTCACATATGTTATCTTCTGGGAAGAAAAGCGCACACTGAGATTTTCTAAAAGTATAGAAATTAAAAGTAAAAAATTTCCAAATGTGACACAAAGAAAATAAAAATAGGTGTCTTGGATTTTAAACAGGCATAGCCTAGAATGTAAAGGCCGCGAGAAATAGGTAGAGAAGTCCCTAAATCAAGAATTTAAAAAAAAAAACAAATAGATTGAGCTCATTGCAAGCTAGAAACAAAGAGCCCTACTCCCCATCATCGATTGCCATCCCAGCACACTGCCCATTGAACAGACAAATCAATATTAACCAGTCCAAGCACAACGAAAGAGCACAGGAGGAAGATAATGAAAATTATTTTGCCTATTTTTCATCCTCTTAGTGGTTGCATCGTCTAGACTATAGATGATACACACAAGTAAGAAAAAGATATAGCGAACGGAAGGAGGGGAGAGAGAGAGAGAGAGAGAGAGAGAGAGAGGGGATAGAGAGAGCCAGAAGGAGCATCGAGATGATAGGACTCAAAAACGTAGCAAATTTGGAGAACAATGCTCAGGAATCCATGGAAAAAATGATGGAGAAGATATTGGGACTATTAGAAATATGCTTTAGAAGCTACTCTCAGTAAAATTATTTTACTGTTTCAGCTTAAGAGTTATTTACTGCAGTAATTTAGTTTGAATTTGAAATAATATTAAACTAATCTTTAGGAGTGAAGTAGTCTCTAGGAGTTAGTTATTTTCAGCAGATTTTTTGCTGATTTTTAGGTCTTTTAAGTTAGTATTTCTCTTATAAATTATAGTAAAAAATACAGTAAAATAATATAAAATTTTCAGCTTCAGTTTCTTTTACATCTATTCCAGTATACTCTTTTTATTTTCTTGTCATCTTCCCCAATTATTTTCTTAATTTCTTTTATCAAAAACCCACAATTGGTATCAGAGCCATCTTCTTAAGGGACCTAAGTAAAATATTTTCTTGATTGAGATGGAGACTGAAATGAGTTTTTCTCAATTGGCTCCTCCAGTCTTTGATGGTGAAAATTACCAATTGTGGGCAGTGAAAATGGTGACTTACTTGGAGGCTTTAGATCTTTGGGAGGCCGTGGAAGAGGATTATGATGTTCTTCCGCTGCCTAACAATCCCACCATGGCCCAGATCAAGAGTCACAAGGAAAAGAAAACCAGAAAATCAAAAGCGAAAGCAACTTTGTTTGCTGGTGTGTCTGCAACAATATTCACGAGAGTTATGGCTCTCAAATCAGCAAAAGAAATTTGGGATTATGTGAAGGGAGAATATACAGGAGAAGAAAGAATGCAAGTAATGAACGTGTTGAATTTAATAAGGAAATTGTAATGACCCCACCCGCCGTCTCAGGTATTTCCGCCCCGTTTTCCCCGTTTTATGCTTCTATATATTTCATTACATGTGTTTGGTGAATTTGAAGTAATTCGGATAGAGTTTGGTTGGAAGTAACACACTTAGTCTCTTTTAAGAAGACTTAAGTTGGAAAAGTCAACCGGATGTTGACTTATGAGTTAGAGGGCTCGGAATTGAATTC